>JARFJB010000960.1:1904824-1974824 GCA_036346205.1 Vesta saturnalis | reverse complement strand
AATAAGATTAGCCAGTAAGGATGTATCTAATGTATATTACTTTTTTACGACACAACAATTTGCATACGTGTACATCTCTGATTATGTGCGTTTTGTACATTTAGTATAAACAATCAAATAAGAATAAGTTAAATATATCCGCATCCCAGCTGATTAAGTCCTGTCTCTATTTGCTATCACAGTACGATATATGCTCAAGAAAGTTATACTCTGACCACATCGGATTTTTTTGCAAGGAGCCAGTTTGAACGGATGTTAGTGGTAATTAAATTATCCTCTCATATCTTTTCGGAGGATAATTGTTGAAGGATCCTTGCACCAACAGTGTGAGGTACAAGTATCCTCCAGAGGTCAAAAACCTGAAATACATCAAAAACCATGGTACATTTTGTCACCTCTCCGATGTAGGGCTGCGAAGTTAAATACATAAACGTGCAAGTGTGAAAAGACCACATCAAACAAAGAAAGCTGGTGTTCTCATACGGACCGAGGTTGAAAATACCGCTTCTCAGAGAACAGACTGTTTAAAAGTACGTTTGGATCATTGGAATTTTTTGTCTGGTAAATCCACCATTAGAATCTCTAAATGTTTTAGCAAAATGCTTTCATTTTGCTCTGTAAAGAGTCTAACAGTACACCAGGAAATACCGTCACTAATTCTACGTTTAAAACGATTCTGGTTCGAACGTAAACAATTTATGCCACCGAAGCGAGATTTTTATAAAATACGAAGATTTCGATCTAATCGAATCCGTCCAATGGCTAACAACTGAAAGAAGTCTGTAAAACAAATAAGCAGATTGATTTCTCCTGATGTATCAAAACTAGAGTTAGTTAACGGTATATTATCTGTTATTTTAATAAGATCGCGTTCGGCATTAAAATTAGATAACGACAATACAAAGTTGGAGTAGTGCGAACATAATGACACCCTGCATTTCAAACGAATGCGAGAGGAAGAATTGGCCAAGTCAATAACAATATTAGCATCATGAGTTCGCAGATTGAGTCTTTAGTTACGCTGGGCGAGGCTAAAGTTTGTTGATGTAATCAATACAAATCATTATAGTAACCGACTAGATAACATGAGTACTCCAAATTGGTTGATGCAATATAACACTAGTTTTGCATCTAAACAACGTAATTCTCTCGGCCATCCTCAAGCACAAACTATCTCACTAAAATATTCCGTAATCTCCATGAAATGGATATAAACGTAAACCAGCTGAGCAAAAATTATACTAACACATATCTAGCAACCATGCAAGATTTAAAAAAAAAACTAGAACATCGGGATTTACAAAACACAAGCCAATTTTAAAAAGTCAAGACCTTTATGAGATGTCTTGGAAGAAATAGTTTTATCTAAATTAATCACGTTCTAAACACTAAAATATATACTTTCAAAAATTGCTTTTTAACAAAATATCTAAAAGTACTTATACAATTGATTCAATAGATTAAATTCTTGATTTGAAATCCTTTTTTATTATTCTCGTATTTGCACACGGCCCTTTAAATGTGCGCGCACACTTAATATACTGTACTATATATCTATAGACAGCTAAAAAGTGTACACACTTATTTCTCTGTCTATCTACCGCCATGTGGCCTTTACACCAAGCTATCATACAAAATCCTTCAATTTTGTTTGAATAAGCAATTCATTTAGCAGAGATAAACTCATCATTGATCTTTATATATATTGTTATTGCATGATTTGCAATATTTTATCGATATTAATTGTATTGCGAGCATTGAAAAGTTTTAAATTCATCCAGATAGAAATAGGTCGTTTGAAGCTGCTTAATTAGTTTGAATAAGCAGATAAACCCTATTATCCATGAGTGTAAATATCCGCATGTAAATGACACAACAACTTTAAAGGTCGCTGTGTAGTAAATTTTTGACAGCCTCCTACACTTACACGAAACTATTACTGATATCCGGATGCTACATCATCCAAACAAGTCTGAATGGTGGCGCAGGACAAGTTATTTAATTCCCTTCTGAAATGACATTCGTTGTCGCTATGACCAGCTTCGTGTGCTCATTCTCAGCCGTTGTGGGGGCAACTTTGGTCCGCGTACTAATGTATACACCACTAAACTAAATCAAATTTTGAAGTATCCAAGACCCAATTTTCATTCCGTTCGCTCGTTGCAAACACTCTAATCTATGCAATTTACTAAAACTCTTACTTTGGGTTCTGTTGTACAATTTTTGAACATGGCTTCTCAAGAAGGATTAGAGTACCGCGCAGTTGGTTAGCGCGGTACTCGAGCAAAGTACAGGTTGTAGGTTCAAATCCCACCCGAGGTAAACTTTTTATATATGTATTTAATAAAATTAAGGTACGCATATCTCCTGCTATACTTAGGTATTTTTTTTTAAATTCGTCGATAAAAAATATGAAGATAAGGTGTGTTGTGCACTTTCAGAGTTCATGAACTTTTTTGACATTTTTGCGTTGTCAACTCTCTTCAAAAATCAATGTGTTGATTATAGACATGAAACTTTATAATGTAGTGGAGCAATTATTTTTTCTTGAAAACCGGCTATATGTATCCGCTTAAAAGTAGATATAGTTTAAGTTTAAGAATAAACAAGATGCGTTATTGAAGCCCAACGCAATGTACTGGAGATCCATATAAAATGTTATAAGGTATTGAGAGTTGTATTTAAATGATGTCTTTCACAGTAAATTGAATCATTGGCACATTCATCACACAATTGCAGTAGATTGTAAACAATATTGCATTTTGCATATTTGTTTTTAACACACAAACAAAATTTAACACATAACCTTCGGTTTCATGGTGAAACTGAACAATAAACACGTTCTATAAAATATTTATGTATGTATTTAATTGTTACTAGTTTCCTAATTCATGTAGTACCTATGATAATTTTTGCACATACCAAAACAGGATACAAAATCTACATTTTCCAATACATTTGTTTTATCTTAAACAAATTTATTCACAAAAATTATGCACTTCCAGGTGAATCGATAAAAAAGATTCCCGTGATCTTAGTTACGCAAGAGAGAAAATGACGATAATGCACTAGATATAAAGAGGAGCTTAAATTATTAGATCATTCATTAAATATAAATAATAAATATAAATTTGCAATGAGGGATTCAATTGTTACTGCGATTAAAGTTCTTGAAGGAAACAATCATAATAATGATAATCTTAGATAAAACTTACTTATTATTTTGTAAATAGTATTAACAATCATGTCAGACTACTTCAATCTTATCAATCTGTTTTTAAACCGTACAATTTTTCACTTTAATGCACATAATCTGTTTTTGTTTAGAAGTGTGATATGATTATACACTTATGAATTAATGTTTAAAAAATTGCAAAATTAATCAAATAAGACCTTCAGTAAAATACTCGCTTTGGTTAAATTAAATTCTGGAATAAACCCTAATTCTAAAAGTCACTTTTGTCTACAATTTGAAAAATAATGATTGTAAACCTAAAACATTGAGCTAATCCTTTCACCAATTTCTGGAATCACAATTTTTATCTTTCACCCTTCTGGCTATTCTCTTTGTCACACAAATCGCACTATTCTTAAAACTTTCTTGTTGCCTTCTATTTTATCGCAATGGTTCTAAACTTCGTCACACATCGTTGCTTCACTTGTTCACCTCTTGAGCTTCTTTACTCTTGCGATCTTCCGCTATTTAACTTTTTCAGTATCTCACTTCCTCAATCTTTCACTATTCCACTGTCTCACTCATCCGCCCTTTCAGACTTTCGCCGTTTCGCATTTTTCCTCTTTCGCTCCTTTACCCTTTCGCTCAGGTTTTTCGCTTTTTCGATCTTTCGCTCTTTTCTCTTTCGCTATTTCGCTCTTTCGCTCTTTCAATCTTTCGCTCTTTCGCTCTTTCACTCTTTCGCTCTTTCGCTCTTTCGCTCTTTCGCTCTTTCGCTCTTTCGCTCTTTCGCTCTTTCGCTCTTTCGCTCTTTCGCTCCTTAGCTCTTTCGCCCTTTTGATCTTTCGCCCTTTAGATCTTTGGCTCTTATGTCTGCGCGCTTTCTCTCTGTCACCATTTCGCTCTTTCATTGTTTCGTTCTTTTGCTCTTTCACTCATTCGCTCCCTTGCTATTTCGCACTTCCGCACTTTCGCTAGTTCGCTCTTTTGCCCTTTTGATCTTTACCTCCTTCGTTCTTTCGCTTTTTGAATCTTTTGTTTTTTTGTCTTTCACCCGTTGGCTTTTTCGCTCTTTCATTCTTTCGATCTTTCGCTATTTTGCCCTTTCAATCTTTCGCTCTTTGTTTTGCGCTCTTTCCCTCTTTCACGCATACGCTCGTTCGCTGTTTCGCTCGTTCGCTCTTTCGCCCTTTTGCTGTTTTGATGTATCGGTCTTTTGTCTTTCGTTCATTTGCTCTTTCGTTTTTTCGCTGTCTCACAATTTCGCTCTTAAAAAGAGGTTTATTGGAGGTTTAAGAATAATGGAAGGTTTATTCCGCAAACTGTCGACGTTCACGCTCATGACACGATCCCCTAGATTGTACCTTAATGCCCTGAATTTATGATATAAATGACCCGGAGATGTATCTACTTATGAAGCGCAACCCCCAGGTTGCGCATAGAGGAAGGATATGAATTGGCGCTAAAGCCTGTGCTGTAATAAGGGTGCTCATCTGCACTGATTTAGATGCCAAAGTGCCTAGCTTTCCTGTACACGGAATGCCCGAGGTATCGATTGTTTCACCAAAACATATAGAAAAAGAAGCTAATTATCGTTTTCTATGGGCATAATAAATTCTATGTGGCTGTTTCTCTCGTTAAGATGTTGAATGATATATCCAGGTTAGTCTACCTTGGTTCCATATAACAAAAGTATCATCTATAATGTCGTACCTAAAATGTTTATTTGAGTTTCTGCGCATAACGCTCCTATTCATTCGTGATAGAGGAGATTCCATTGGCACACATTATTTCTGTCTGTTTATTTATCCATTGTCCTGGCAGTGCTTGCTTGGTGTACACTTACGAAGATTGAAACTACGTCGAAAATATCTAATAGATCTGGTTTTGTTTCGCTTTTGGAGGTTCTCGATTAAATACACCGGATTCCTCGCACACGATTTTGGATATAGGTACCTGTACCTCTTTGACATATGCAACTGCTAGGAAATTGTGGGCCATGAAAAGCAAAACGACGATTTTCAACCGACATTTTCTCGAAAACAGTTAAATATCAACATACGGTATGCTACATAAAAATATCCCAAAATTTTGCGTAGAATCCAAAAATGTAATAATATACAAGGTCTTCTATTCAGAATATCGAAGTATGTTGGTGCCCTGTTATTGCTATACACCTTTTATAATGAAAATATTTCAAAAAACTTGCATTTATGCTACGAATAACTTTGTGTCAAACATTTCTTTGTAAGCCGTATAGTTTTCGTAACATTGTAACGAATGGTCTACCTGAATCACCTTGTATGGGTAATGTTTACCTTCTAATACTGAATATATTGTAGATTGACACTGTTACAAGGAACGTTTGTGACTTACCTACCATCATTGATTACTACTTTATTTTTTAACAATCTGATTAAGATTATCTGTTTTTTGGGTTTGCTGTACGTAATGCTGCTACTTCGAATCCTATTCAAATTCATACGTGATAGATGAGATCCAATGTTTCTGTTTGTTGTTTCTCCATTATTAAAGCAGTGCTTACTTAGGTTTATATGTAGTCTATTCTCTTGTGTATCCCTTGTATCATGTTCAACGCTATTCGTACTGGAACAGTTATAAAGAATCAAATTACGTCAAATATTACTACTATGTAGATCTGGTTTTGTTTTGCTTTTGGAGCGCCCCGATTAAATAATCCGGATTCCTCGCATATGATGACATATGCAACCCAAAGAGGTGCGCAAAGAAGATGGGGGATGAAAATCTACTCAAAAGCGGATGATACAACTGAAAAAGAGATCATAAGGCTTGAAATATCCACCGCAAAAAACAGGAACAAAGGTGCAGTAACAGTATGCAATCCAGACAGTTTGGGATAACAGAAAATAAAGGATAAAAAGCTTGTCTAAAAAAGTTATATAATAGGTAATACTCAACATGAATTTAATGAAAAAATATCCACAATGGCTAATCATGTAGTATCACCCGATGTTCTTAGCAGTTTAATTAATGACTGTATGTAAAAATCATTTTTTTAATTATGTCATATAGACAATACATCTAAAAGGTAAACGTAGTCGTCAAATATTTCCTTTACATTTCTGTACTAGAAAATCCAGAATCGAATTTAATGCCAATATTGACAATTAATTGCGATTTCTGGAATTTCCTATGGCTTCAAATTAGGACCTCGTTGTTTATACTTATTAAAGGCCTGCCCGATATGTACAAATATACAAGAGTATTGCTATTTGCAAGCGATGTGCAGCTTAACAAAAGTATTGTTACTGATAGTGATTTTTTTTATTATAATAGTCTGCGGATTTACAACTAGCCTAGGCTAACACGCAAATGTGAAGATTACAGTGATATGAGTCGAGAAACCGGTCAGTGGCAGACCTTGTGAAAGTTATGGTGGTGGATTTTGATGCATTTTTTTTGTGGAGTGTAGTTGAGGCCTGTTACACATCACTATAAGATACTGGTAGTGCGGTGTCATCTGCGCATGTGGCAAGTACTACCTGGTCCTGGTGTGGTAAGTCGGCCGTATAGAGTAGGTAAAGTATAGGTCCCATGACGCTACCCTGAGAGACTCCAGCTAGGATTCGATACAACCTAGACAAGCTGTCATGCTTCACTTTCACTTAGGTAGAATCTGATAACGAGGTAGTATTGGTAGGGATGTTTGATTTTGTACAGTAGACCGGTGTGCCATACGCGGTCGAACGCTTGGTCTAGGATCGCCGCCACACAGTATCTATTTTATTCAAAATCCTACTCGATCACATCGACTACTCTATATCTATTCTACAGTGGCGTGTTGCTGAAGCCAAACTGATGGGACGGAATTAGTTCGTGTTCTTCGATTGTAGGAAGTAGCTGGTTTAAAACTACTCTTTCTAAAACCTTTGAAACCAATGGCAGTAAGCTTATTGGCCGGTAAGATGTGGCTTCGTGTGCGGGTTTGCCCGGTTTCAATATGACAATAATCTGACCAAATTTCCACTGGATTGGAAAGTACTGTAACCTTAGTATCGCGTTAAAGATATGTGTGATGGCCATTAAGGCTCTATGAGGCAATTCTTTTATGACTTTAGCAGTGATGAGGTCGTATCCTGGGGATTTTGCCTTATTTAAAGTATTGATCTCGTGTGGTGTGATATGTTGTAGAGGTGGGCTTAATTGACATGGAGCTTGTGAGAGTTTCAGCTTCTTCTTCAGGTTGTACTGCTATTGGGTGCGGCATTTGAATTTTCCTGTAGTTTTCCACAGTGTATACTCGTCGTGTGCATATGACGAGAAGTTGCTTACGTAATGGTTGAAAGTCTCATTGTTCTATTCATGCAGTGCCGTTTTTATCTCTCTTGTTAGTCCATTTAAAGTGAATTTGTCAAAGGGATGTTTGGTTCGTTGCCATACTTGCCTAGCTCGTCTCTACTCGGCGAGCTTGGTTTTAATGTGGAGGGGATAGTTCTCAATGTAGTCAGTTTTTGTTGTTCTGGTGGCGTGGAGTAATAATATGCAGTGCGACTTATACTGTTGTTGAGGTGTTCAACCGTTAAGTCTAGATTATCTTCCGTTTTGAGATTGGCAAGAATTTTGATATTGGCAGTTAAGTACTCTCTGTACCAGTCCGTGTGCCTTTACATACTGAGAGTTTCTTTTGTTTGGTAAGTAACTGTATTCTGTGAAATGGGTTTCTGAGATCAATAGGACGTCGATTTTATGTTGGTTAAGAAATAGCTCCACTTCTTAACGGTGCCTGGCTAGCCCATTTCCATTCCACAATCCAATGCGTATAGAATCCATTATTGTAATTTGTTGACTAACGTGGTGAGCAGATTTAACATCATGCTGTTCTGAGTCATGAGTTGCGTGAACATAGCTTGGAATTTAGTTAAAAACTGAGAGAGTGTGATGTCGCTGTTATTAGTATTTAGTGTCTGGCTGTTTGTACTGTGTCTTGATGCTATTTGAGCGTAACTTGCATTGTTTATATTTGAGATATATGCATGCTGCATTGTTAATGGAGGGTTTGGTCTCTTTAGATCATGGATATGTGTAGAGCTGTGTGTTTACCTGTATTTAGTTGTACTTGCTCGTATATCTGGCATCCCTTGTAGTTGGCAGGGTGCGATCCTTGGCACAGCGCACCTTTGGCGGAAGTTCCTTTTGGTATTATATTCTTTTCCACATTTAACGCATAGAAATGGCTTAATACAGTAAGCTATGCTATGACCGTATGCCTAGCATCTTGTTCATTGAATTATTGTAGTTTTCTTTTTGTGTTGTTCCACGGTCACCAGTTGATAATTTAGGTATTTGATTTCATACACTTTTTTGTTGTGTTGAGCTGGTTCTAGATCTACAAAGAACAAAGGGAGAGGCTCTTTGTTGCTGGGTGTCTAATGTTAATGAGATTTCGGAAGAAGTGGCCACGCTTTTTTAATCCATCCTTAATTTCCTGGATGTCGACAGAGTGATGTAATTTTCTACGCACTACTCTGTATGCTCCTTCGTCCCTTAACCGATGTGTGGTATGTTATTTGTTCATTTTGTAAATGGGAGACTAGAGTTCTGTAGGAAGCAGGGGTATTTGTATTTATTTTAATTATATTGTTCGAGAGAGTCTTAACTCTCTATTGTTCCCTTTTTAGGGTATTAGTCAAATTTTCGATCATTTTGGCGTAATTTGTTACACCGGGGGTTGTTATTTTCTGCACTTAGTGCTTGTGTAGTCTCTTTTGTGCTGGCGTTGTTTAAGATGATAAATCTATTTTGAATGTTGATTTGACATGCACTATTCGGTTTTGCTCGTTTTAATGTAGTTCTTTTGAGTTTTTTGAGTTGTTGCCAATCTTGCGGATTTGGAACAGCATCTTCTTCTGATTCGTCGACTTTTATTCGGCTGCGTCGACCATCGACTGTGAGTGTGGATTACAATTATGTGCTGATTCGGGAGTAAAATTTACGTGAGCGTAAGTCTATGGTGGTGGTATGTGGCTCTGATGTTGTAGTGCCGGTATAAAGTGTTTTGTATGAATGGCACGTAGCCAAACTGAGGTGGCTGCTGGCTTCCAAATTCAGATTGTTGAGTGTTGTAGAAAATTTGCGACGAGGGCAGAAACGTGTTTGGGGCACTATTACACCGCGTACGCCATCGCTCTGATTCCTTTTTAGCATCTTCATTATTTGTTGTAAAGAAAAAGTATAAAAACGGACTTTACCTTATTTTTCAGGCTCTATAACCTAAAAATATTTTCATGTATGCAGGGTGTTCCACTTTTGCTGCACACACTCTACTCTTTTATTTTAAAAGCAACACCGTGTATATTATCACATTTTTTAATTTCTTGTTGAAACTGAGGGGCACTTTGTTAAGCATACATGTCACCTACAGTCCACCGTTTCGGCGTTATTTCACGATTTTTGAACAAAAATGGCGCTTGCGGCATACTCAAAAATGACTAATATCTCGTAAAGTGAAATAGGCAGGGACATGCAGTTTTCACCATTCGGTACAGCATGAAAAAGTCAAGAACAGCTTATGAAAAGAATAATTTTTGAGATACAGATTTTTTGCAGGTAAATATTTGATTTTCGAAAAATTCAACCATGGCTATTTTTTTTAAATATAAAGGTATATATTTTTATACATAGACAGACGCGGATTATTTTTTCTCTTTCGATTTTGTTAATACACATATGGATCTATCTTTAGTCGTTTTTACACAATTGGCGATTTTCTATTTTTGCTATATCGCAGTAACAGATAAACCAGGAAAAGGATACAAAATAATAATGTATTTGAATTTTATGTTAATCATATTCGATTTAACAAACTAATGCTAAAAGAAAAAAGCTATTATAAGTATTTTAATTCAATAAATTTCTTAACATGTCGTCCATTTTATTTTAAAGTCTTGACATTTTTGTGTTGCATTGGAAAATGCGATTTTTATTTTGTTTTTTCTTGTTTCTTGCGTGATATTAGACAACAAATCACCAATATTCATCATGGTATGGATAAACATAATAAATATCATCCATATCATGTAGAATTACACCAAAAATTAACTGTGGGTGATTTTAATTGAAGAAGAGCTTTATGTTAATGGATGTTAAATAAGTTAAATGAGGACCCACGTTTTACGTCCATCATTTTATTTACTGATGAAGCTACCTTCCACAGTAACAGTCGAGTAAACCGTCGGAATTTCATTATTATGATAATATTTGGATCATCAGCGCCGATGGACGGTAAATGTGTGGGGAGGAATTGTAACTAACTTTGTGATGGGTCCTTATTTCTTTGATCATTATTTGAATGGTAACCGATATTTGGAATTTCTAAATAATGTGGTACCTGAATTACTCGAAAATGTTCCTGACCACATAAAACATACCATGTGGTATTAGCATGATGGCGCACCTTGCCACTATGCTAGGAATGTGCAAAATTTTTAAATCTTCAATTTCCCAATCTCTGGATCGGCTGAGGAAGTCCCGTGTCATGGCCTGCAAGATCGCCAGATCTAACCATGGTTAACTTTTTTTGTTTGTCAAAAATTTCGTATAAGAAGAAGAACCTACAACACTATTAAATGTGCGTCAATCTCTGCAGCAAAGGATTGAAAATTGTTTAGAATTAAACGGACAGAGCACCTCTTGAATTAAAATGTTTGTTACTGTGTTTTTTTCTAATAGCTTTAGTTTATTAAATGGAATATGATTAACATAAAATTAAAATAAATTATTAGGCTTTTTCTTTCTTTTTTATGATTGTGGACCTGAACAGGCTAAATTTGGTCTATCGTGCTAAAGCACTCAGGAACACTTAGGAGGATGGATAGAAAGTTAATGAATTACCAATAGATGCCTATGAACAGCCACTATTAATTTTCTCATATCATAAGTGAGAGGAAAGCAGGAACTAGAAATCATTCCAGAGTTTAGAAGCCTTGTAGAAAAGGTGGATTGCGCCGTTTGGTACGATAAGTGGAGATTTGTACTGCATACTGATGATGTGAATGAGCGAACCAGTGTTTCTAGCAAAGATAGCCCTGAGATGGTATCAAAGAATATAATTCAGCAGCACAAAGTTCTGATAGTTGAAATTGGTAAGATCTGTAATTTATAAGTAAAGAGAATCTCTTGCGAATTAACGTTTATAATGATAACGACGCGGGTCAAGAGCGTGCACTAGTGATAAGTTAATCGGTCACGATACTATTTGAAGCACTATTTAAATGGGTTATCGATCACTAAGAAACTTATCTTCGATATATGTTATATCTACCTTTTCTATTGTTCAATTTTTGGATTCCACGCAAAATTCTGGGTATTACCTTACATACATATACATATGTAAATATAGAAGTGTGCGTGAGTGTGCGTTACTTTTACATAACTTTTCTTTATAATGTTTCTTAATATAAAGCGAAATAAGTGTAAACATTAAATGATTGAACATTCTTAAACTGTATTATCGATATTTTTATAGAAGCGAGCGGTTTTGGAATTTTTTGAAGCTAGCATCTAGGTATCTATTAACCTCTATTTGACATGAAGTTTTAAACGTCTTTTTGACATAGATTATTGCTTTTGTTTTTACAATGTTCCCTATATACGTAGTGGACTATCATAAATGAAAAATGTTTCATAATTATCCTCAAAAATTGTTAAATTTGGAAATAGTGTCGGTCGATCCACCATTACAAATTAAGATAGGGACATGAAAGTCGTTTTCCAGAAATGTCAGTTGTCTCGAAATTGTGTGCCGCTAAACTTCCAAAATGACGATTTTCAAACGACATTTTCTCTCAAAACGGCTAAATATCAATAAAAGGTGCGCTACATGAAAATACCCAGAATTTTGCATAGAATTCAAAACTTCAATAATATTCAAGATGTTCCATTTAGAAGGAGATTAGTGCTCTGTTGCTACTATACACGCTGTATAAATGAAGATATTTTAAAAAACTTGCCTTTATGCCCCCGAATAACTTTTGGGTTAAACATTTTTTTTGTTGTCATAGTTTTTGTAATATTTTATCGAACGGTCTACGTGAATCACCCTGTACAGAAAACGTTTACATTCTAGTACTTCAGTATTGGAATTGATATTGTAGATTGGTGCAGTTGCATTACCTATTTACTAATTTGTTCTTTAAAAACTAATTTGATTAATGTCACTGATGAATAGCAATTTAGGTCGTTGGTGCTTATTTGCTTACTACAAGAAAAACACAAGAAAATGCAACAATACCCTTACCTACACTAAAGAGGATTTTTTAAAGGTATGAAAAATATAAATTGAATAATAGTAGACCCATTTACGTTCTTGAAGGCAACTGGCCTACTTAATCAAATATAGAAAATTATAGCAAGGTTAAGCAAATACAAATTAATAACCTAATAGGGTTGAAGCCCAAAATGGAATAACACAGAAAGGGTTATTCTGTATAAAAACTCAATTAAAGTGATTTCAACAATAGAAAGTTCTATAATAGCAGATTGTACTTTCAGAGTAATTAAATTAAAGAAAGTGTAGTTAATTTTCTTTGATTATTAACATTTTATTAAAAATAACTATACATAGTTAATGCTGTAGCTAAGTATTATCTAAAATCAAAGCATCCTAATTAAAATAATTCGTACCTTGAATTAGGCCTCGTCAAAGGATTCGAACCAAAAATATCTATTAAAGAAACGAAGGTTAAATACCTAAGTATGTTATATTACATAACTAAATTACTTTAATAAATAACTGAAATAATATGAATAGAAAAAAATGCAAGGCCTGAGAAAAAAGTTTTGTAATTGGATAGCTTGATAAGTTGTAAATCTGTTAATTGTTTTCACCTATTTAACTTTCAATGCGTTAAAGTACTATCGTTACACCTGTTTGTTTCGAGCATTCTGTAAGGTAATGATAAGCCCTAAAAAGGCATTTTATAGGAGGACCTAAAGTACCTTTTGTAAATTTCTCACAAACTATCAACCCTAACACGAAAAGTGCCCGTTTTTTATGGATGATTCAATTTTTGATAATTTTTTTTATAAGGTAATCAATAGTCCTAGAAAAATATTTAAATAGTTAAGGCTATGGCCAGAACAAGTACGCCTTATAAATAGTGGAAACAGAATACCAAATTTCAGTAATAAATATTGTCATACTTAACAAACAAACAAAAAAAAGTCATTTTGTTAATAATTAATTAACGAACATTTTAATTCAATTTCAAACAGGTTTTTTTTAAATAAATCAAATTATTCTAAACTTGTTTTTTATTTTATAAATAGTGGAAGTGATCTTTAAATATGGGTAGACAACTAGACATGGTTTTTTGATATTTGACAAATGAAAAATAAGCCTTAATTGGCACAATCCTATTACTGATAAAGGAAATTTAGTACATTGTATTGTACTAGGTGGACCAATAAGCCGATCGTCCGGCTATATCTCAGGAACTGTTTATCGTACAGCTTTGGGAAAAACATTTCCGGGCAAGGGAAATCGCTGGAAATAACTTTCAAGTTTCTAGTTTTACCGCTAGAGAGCACAATCTTTATAGAAAAATTTAAAAAAAATTTTTTTATAAAATATGTCCAATCATAGTAGGTACTAAATAAGTAAGTTAGAAAATACTTTTTTCCCTATTTTTTCAAATAAATGGTGGGGGAGAGTGGGAAAGTTTGTATGAATAAATGCCTATAACATCGGTTTGGATCAACCTACTTTAACGAAATTGTTCTCAATCGAAAGGGCGTTGAATGAAAAAAAAATTAAAATTTGTCTATGTTAAAATTTTTAAATGGAAACACCTAAGTAATGTAAATAACAACGGAAACTGATTAAATTCGTAACAAAATGGCGCAAACCGCATGTCGATATCTTTTGTCTAACTCGAGATATAAGTAAAAACGCGTAAACATACGTAACTAGTATTGGCTTACTCTGTATTATAATTTAAAATATCAAAATATGTCAGTATTTTCAGAATTTGTTAAACTAAGAAGGCTGCGAAATAAAGTTGGTAGGGGCTTCAATTGGGCGTAGCCAGCGAAGGGCAGGGAGGGGCAACCCCCCCCCCCCTGGAAGAGCAAAAATAAATTAAATAATTTTTAAATTTTAATAAACAAAAAATTAAATCTAAAATATACATATTTTTCTGTTCTGCATATTTTTTTTGTTATCTGTTTGATATATTTTGTTTGTTGTTGTGGTCGTTTGGTTGCTTTGATGAACATTTTAAAATTAATTAATAAGCTCTAATAAATAAAATTATTCGCGTGTCCTTTGTCACTAAAATATATTTCATCAGCAAAGAACAAAGCTGTTTGAAAAACTGACATTGTGCTAAATATATATTAATAGCGTTTTGATCTATGCATTTAATGCATTGGTGCACACCAGAATTGTCCCACACAGAATTGGATAAAAACGAGTGTTCGATTTACTCTCAGGATACGTCAATTTTTAGTGTTCGATTCAACCACTTAACAGTCGGACATTTTGAGAAAAATGGTAAAAAATTGTCACTTTTTTTGTTTTCATTTAACTACAATTTTAATCCTATTAATTAATTAAAATAAATTTACTCAATAAGTAGTTTTAGTGTGAAATATTTTGAAACATTCAATACACAATCCTGCATCAGAATCCGAAATAAATACTCTTATAACGTACGTAAGACCTGCACCAACAAGTTAAAACAAAAGTTGCCTGAACGAGACTCGGATCGTCAGTGTACGGAAAAATGTCACGCCGAGTGCAGTTCGTGCAAAACTATCAAGTTGCTCCAAATCCTAACATAGGACAATATTTTTTGCAACAACTATTGAGTTGGTGTGTAAGTGCTCTTGTCTAGCGACAGTGTCCTATTTAATAGTGTAACGAAACGCCACTGGTTTTCTTCGAGAAAAATCGAGATACAAGTGAGGAATATACGAGAACCGGCGATGCGAATGTTCTGGCTATTTCTAGGCTCAAAAGGGTATATAAAACTGCCTATCAGGCGCGAAGACAGACAGTACAGTACATAGTGCAGGATACGAAGTTGCATACGGCGAATAGAAAGCGAGGCGCGAGATTTAAAAGCGGAATAGTTAAAAAGTGTTGAGAAAGTGAATATTTGTGTTGTTTTGTTAACTTTATTGGTTTTAAATAAAGTTGGTGTGAATAGTTATCAGTGTTAAATTATTGCCTGAGAAACAAGAGGGAAAATCCGTAACAATAGTTTTACCACAGAATAAAGAGACAGAAATCACAGAAAAGAAAATATGGATATAAGAAATTGGTTACAAAAGGTAAGTTAAATAATTTCAGTAGAAAATTAAATTTTAATTAAAACTTTAGAGTCATTCCATTAGAAATGGTACAAAATTTGAAAATTGGTTGCTCGACCAGCACCAAATAAAACAAAACTACCATGTAATGATAGCTTATAATGTAGATATGTTATATCCGATGTTAATTTTGTTCAAAATTATTTGTATCGCAACGTTTGGAAAAAATTCAATTGCAGCCCTTTACAAAATTGCCAATTGCTCTTTACTCTTTGCTTGTATCTTTGTGAAACAATTTTTATTAGCTTTGGCAAAAGATTCTGTGCATTATTAATATAATTTTATATATTTTCATTATTATGATCCGACTTTTTGCCTTCTAATTATAATAATAATGCACCGATTTTGACAGCTGATATCTCAAATGGGACTAAATATAAAAACTTGAAATTTTCACATATTATAGATCAAACAGCACTTTATACGTGCTATTAATTTCATTTTGTGTTTTTAATCTAGAGAAAAAATATTAACATCGGATATAGTATATCCACATTATAAGCTATCATTACATGGTAGTTTTGTTTTATACTAATTTTTATACTAGGGACTAAGAACAAGAATGATATTAGGTTATTATTTTTAGGTCAAAATCTCTAAAACGGAAAAAGTTCATGATGACAGTAGTGGAAGTGGAAGCAATGATTGTGATGAAGATGAAAATAAAATGGTCGGAACATCAAAATCGGAATCTATTTTTGAAGGAGGCTCAAGTAGTTCTTCAAATCTACATGAAGCTGTCTCTGGAACTAGGACCTCTAAACAAACTGAAGAACGCGATGGCTACCATGAAAATGACATTGGTCGTTATGTTAGTTGTGCCAATAACTTGCCTTCTGAAAACAGAAGGAATTGTTGACAAACCCTTGGGTTCCATCATCCAATTACGATTTTGCTTCTGATGCCATTCACTTGAAAAGAAAATTTAACCATCGCTGGTTAGATCAATATACTCCATGGCTGGTGTACTCAAGTCGTTTGAAAGGTGCTCTATGTTTGTATTGTGTTTTATTTCCGCCAAGAATTGCTACAGTTAAAGGAGTTTTGGGGTCATTTATGGTAAGGCCTTACATGAAGTTTAAGTATATACATGAAGATTGTAGAAAGCACGTTGGCAGCCATTACCACAAATCTTCAACAGCTGCTGCAAAAGCATTTCTTGAAAATGCTCCTGTTGATGTCCAGTTGCAAATAGGGCATCATGAGACGATTGAAGAAAATAAACCAATATTGTCAGCAATTATTTCATGCATAATATTTTGTGGAATTCATGATTTGCCGCTTAGAGGAAAACAAGGAAATGAGGGAGTTTTCTTTGACCTTTTAAATTTGAGGATTGACTCTGGTGATGAGAAGCTAAAGAGCCATTTGGATAAATGTCAAAAAAAACGCAGTCTATACCTCACCAACAATTCAAAATGAGATATACAATTATGCGGTGAAGTTATCAAAGAAAAAATAATCGAAGACTGTAAACGGGCAAAAGCTTATGCTGTAATGGCTGATGAAACAGCAGATATCGCTGGAAAAGGCAGCTTTCTATTGGAT
This sequence comes from Vesta saturnalis, assembly GCA_036346205.1. Lineage (NCBI taxonomy): Eukaryota > Metazoa > Arthropoda > Insecta > Coleoptera > Lampyridae > Vesta > Vesta saturnalis. Next base: position 1,957,747 of record JARFJB010000960.1, on the reverse strand, counting down.
TAAGGTTCTATGATGAAAGCCAAAAAATAATCAGGGAGGAATTTGTAGGCTACATTGAGTTAAAATGTCAAGATGCTTCTACAATCGCTAGCGCAATTCAAAGTTTTTTAGAAGATAATAATTTTTCCGCCGATAATTGTGTGGGATTCGGATTTGACGGGTGTTCCACGATGGCCGGCAAAGAAGGTGGTGTACAGGCCATTCTTAAAAAAAAGTACGCCAAATATTTATTTTTCCATTGCTCCAGCCACAGACTAAATCTTGTGGTCAATGATACTAGCATGCTACCAGAAATAAGAAACACAATTGCAACGGTTAAAGACACAATAACCTTCTTTCGTGAATCGCCAGCCCGTAGGAAATCGGTTCCAAATCTTTCAAGGCTCTGTGAGACCAGATGGTCGGAAAAATATAAGAGCATAAAAAAATTTTCAGAAAGCTTCACTGACATTGTTAAATCACTAGAACATCTATCTGTCGAAGGAAACTATGCAACAAGAAAATCTGCCTACCAATTGCACTGTGCAGTTACTAAACCAATATTTATCTTAGGCTTAAACATAATTGCAAGATACTCTGCAATTTTGGAACCCGTTGTAAACGTTTTACAAGGTAAAAGTATGGATTTGGTTATGGTGAAGAAACATATTGATGATATTCTAGATGTAATCAAAGAAGATCGACAAGATGTCGAAAATGTTTCTTATGAATTATTTATAAAATCACTTGATATCGCATAGAAAGTAGGGGTTGAGTTGTCAGTACCACGAGTCACACAAAAGCAAGTACACAGAAGTAATCCACCATCTGAGTCTGCAGTTGAATACTGGTAGCGGTCAATAATCATCCCCTATCTTGATTCTTTAACTTCGTCTTTGGATACTAGATTCTCCAACGAAAATACACCTGCTTTTGCTTTAACTTATCTTCATCCTTCAAGCATGCTCAAAATGGCTTCAAAAGATTTCAAAAATAATGCAGAATCTTTCATGGAATTTTATAAGTTGGGTGATGTCTCTGCAGAATTAGATTTGTGGTACAATATGTGGAAGAAAAAGAATTTAGCAGAAGACAAATTAAAGGACATTGAAGTGGCTGCATTTTTTGAGGAAGCTAATGTTTGTGTGTGTGCATCGAAAATTTTTGAAGGAAAATCAGGACTGCATAGTGAAGAAAGTTTTGGATAAATTTAGTTTAAACCCAAGAAAAATGTTATTAGTTTAATTTAAGTATAATCTCAAAGCTTTGTTTTCATTTGCCTTTTCTTTTTATCCTAAAATTTTACATTTTGAACGACCATGGACCATGGTTTGCCCCCGTTATAAATCCTGGCTACGCCCTTGGCTTCAAATTCTTTATGTATTGACATTTGACAGTAGTCAAAATATTGCGATCTTTTAAAGAACTCGAATATAACTTTTCTTAGTTAGATATTAATATTACTAATATCAGTAAATAATCATCATTAATTCATAATGAGTATATGCCGAATTGTATGATATGATTGGAGTTTATTTCGAATGCCATCAAATGCCGCTATTGCCTGACGTATATATGGCATAAGATATCCTTACAGGAGGCATTATGACAAAGAAATATTTAAAAGAAAGGCAGGAAGATTAAGAGAAACTGGTAGCTTTCATAGTCTTTGTTATAAACCACGTGGTGTAGGTGTGACCGAAGATAATGTAATCAGTGTTCTTGCTTTAGTTCACCAGAATCCACATACAGGGCTTTTCACGATGACCGTTAATTAGACGTTTCTGGCAAACCAGACAACGGATCAACCTGAAAATTTGACAGTATGCATAAATTAATATGATCTATACGACTAAAATATTTTAGATGTTGCCACGTTGCCGCTTCTACTATAAAGTAGCTACTACTTTGATTTTTTTAAGTGCAGATACTTTGTTCACATGAAAAAAGGAGTGGAAGTCAATTTTTTCAAATGGAACACCCTGTATATTTACACATTTTTGAGCTCTACATCCAATTTTACATTAACTTTAATCAGATAATGCTATTTCGATTTCGAACCGTTTTCGAGATAAACTGTTTCAAACAGAAACTGACGTGCTTTCCTTGTATTCATCACTTCCTTCATCAGTCACAGATAATAAAATGAATAAATAATTATTAAAATACTCTTCAACCATCAAATGAAACTTCTCTTCAAACAATAGTTTTATTAACGCTGACACACGAACTGAAAATAATTTCATGAATTAGTAAGTTAATTCAATTATCAGTGTATTTCAGAATATGTTCGAACACATCTCCACCTCTACTTAAACAAACATGTCTCTTCAATAGATTTTCATGTGTAGCACTTCTAATTAAGTCTGGAGTTAAACTATTGAACGCAATTCTAACTCTCGATTTCATATCTTCCATTGTTGTTATTGAGTTGGACTAAACCATATTTTTAATGAAACCCCACACAAAATAATCTATTCGATTGCCATCTGGTGTTCTAGAAGGCCAACGAAAAGGTCCATTATAACCAATCCATCTGTCTTCGAAAATTTCAGTTAAAGCTTCGCCTACTGAACGAGAATTACGGGGTGGAGCACCATCCATTTGGTACCATACACGTTCTCTTCCTGACCTATTATTTAAAATTGTTTGAATTCCATTTCTCAGTAAATCTTCATATTTTGTTGCATTCAAATGATCATCATAAAACTCGATATAAAAAATTGACTCATTCTTTATGGCACAAAATACATTAAATCGCCATCTTTCTTGAAAACCCCTTTGGCGAACGTCATGAGGATTTTCTGGCGTCCAATAATGTCTGTTGTGTCTGTTGAAAATTCCATTTTTTGTAAACTTGGCCTCATCTGTCCATATGATATTGTCAAGGAAATGTTCATCCTCCTGAGTCTTGACAAGTAACCATTCAAAGAATTCCACTCTACGAGGCAAATCAGTCTCTTTCAAATTTTGGACACAGTAGAATTTATAGGGATGCCATTTGTACTTATTAAGAATGCGATAAATTGTTACGTAGGGTATACCTATCTCCCTTTCAGCGTCGTGTAGAGAAGCATTTGGAAATGCATTAAAAATCCCAAAACTGTTATGCCATTGCCATCATCATCCACTTCAGGTTTTCTACGAATGATTTTTGGACAAAAGGTTCCATTCAACCTACAGTTTTGTAGTAGCCGATTTATCACAGTATTATTCGGCTTCGGAAGTTGTGGATATCTTTCATGAAATACTCGGCATGTTCTACTTGCAATTCTATTGTACTCACCATGAATAATTAATAAGTTCAAGAAATCTTCATTACTGTAACCTAATCTTGACATTTTTCTATTATAATTAGTATCACAATCAGTCGAAACCAGCAACGAAAGTTTGACGTTTCAAAATTGTATCATTTATTTTCCCAAAGCACACCATTAAAAAATATTAATTTGCTATGTTGTACTCAATACCTCAATGCATACAAATTGTAACTTTTTCTAAGGTGCATATCAATTTCGAATTGACTGATTTCAGACTGTTGAAAAACTAAATCGAAAAGAAATTGTATTACGTAGTATAAAATAGATGTTCTCAAAAATAAGTGATGAATACAAGGAAACCACGCCAGTTTCTGTTTGAAACAGTTTATCTCGAAAACGGTTCGAAATCGAAATAGCATTATCTGATTAAAGTCAATCTAAAATTAGATGTAGAGCTCAAAACTGTGTAAATATACAGGGTGTTCCATTTGAAAAAATTGACTTCCACTCCTTTTTTCATGTGAACAAAGCATCTGCATTTTTTAAAGACCCTGTGTGAGGCAAATAAAAATGTGACTTGAAGTGAAGATCCTCATGGTATCACTCCACTCCATTTCGAATTTAATCGTCTTAGTACCAGAGAGTTCAAGATTATCAGCGTTTATAAAAGTACATGTTTTGTAAAAAAAAATCGAAATTAATTTATATCTCTTAAACGGTAATAGATAGGTATAGGGAAATAGAACACGAAGTTGTTGACAAAGTAATAGGAAATCATAATATGATATTATACACACGATGTTCTATTTGAAAAATCAAAGTAGTCGCTACTTTATAGTATAAGCGGCAACGCCGCAACATCTCAAATATTTTAGGCGTGTAGATCATATTAATTTATGCATACTGTCAAATTTTCAGGTTGATCCGTTGTCTGGTTTGCCAGAAACGTCTAATTAACGTTCATCGTGAAAAGCCCTGTATAAGTAGTCGGCAAATCTCTACAGAATTAAACATACTAAAAACTGTCGTTCTAAAGATTTTAAAGCATAACAGGTAGGTTCCTTATAATATTATGAACTGCACGTTTAAATTTGAAAATTGTAATCCTCTTTAAATTTTAGATTCAACTGTTTTATTTTTACATTGCAATAAAAACGGCAACATGGCACTTTAATCATTTCATTCATACCTTAAAAATATTTGTTTTTCTATGTTTTTTAGACTGCGTCCTTAGTTCTCCACCAAGCTTTACATGAAGGGGATTTTGATGCAAGGCTGGATTACTGCAATTGGATGTTAGGTATGCTGTAAGAACAACCGGATATCATATCAAATATTTTGTGAACAGACAAAGCCACCTTTAGTAGTGCCGGTGGTGTTAATCTGCATAATATGCAATATTGGGTTGAACAAAATTCGCACTGGATGGACGAAGTGCAGGTTCAAGGTAGGTGGAGTCTTACTGTTTGGTGTGGTATAGTTGATGGAAAAATCATAGGACCACATTTCTTTGAAGAAACTTGAAATGGCGATACACATTTAAATTTTTTGGAAAATGAATTATAATTATTTTATTATTTCCTTACAAACAAGAAGAGATCTGATATTTCAGCGTGATGGGTGTCGTGCGCACTTTTCAGGCGAGTTAGAGATTATTTGAATTTAAGATATCCATATAAATGGATTGGAAGGGGAAGTATATTTCCATGGCCGGCTAGATCTCCAGACTTAACATGTCTAGACTTTTATCTATGGGGAAGATTGAAGTTAGTCTTTCAGACTCGACCAACCACGCGACAAGACTTGAAACAACGCATTAGAAACGCAATAAATAGTAAAATAGCTGAGATTGAAGCAGCTGTTATGTCTACCCGCGATAGATTACATCTTTGCGTAAACAATGATGGAAAACATTTTGAACATTTAATTGGACATTAAGTTTTAGTGTGTCTGATCTTCTTTTCATATATTTTATTACTTTAAGTTATAATGCAGAGTGAGCCAATACTAGGTGCGTATGTTTACGCGTATTTACTTATATCTCAAGTTGTACAAAAAAATCGACAGGCGGTTTGCGCAATTTTGTTACGAATTTAATCAGTTTCCGTTGTAATTTACAATACTGTAATACAATAAGTGTTTCCATTTAAAAATTGTAACATAGACAAATTTTAATTTTTTTTATTCGAACGACAATTATAACTAAATGTAACTGTTTTATAGTAGATGTAGTTAAATCTACGTCCTTTCGGTTGAGAATAATTTCGTTAAACCAAGTTGATCCAAACCAAAGTTATAGGCATTTATGTATACAAACATCTCCACTCTCCCCCACCCTTTATTTGAAAAATTAGAGAAAAAAGTATTTAACAAAATTTGTGCAGAAATTATGCATCATTCTAATTTACTCATTTAGTACCTACCATGATTAGACATATTTTATAAAAATATTGTTTTTAAATTTTTCTATAAAGATTATACCCTCTAGCGGTAAAGCTAGAAACTTGAAAGTTATTTGCAGCGATTTCCCTTGGCCGTTTTACCAAAGAAATTTTTTTCCTAAAGCCGGAGGATTGGCTTATTGGTTCACCTGGTACAGTGCATTCGTAAAGTAGCAGATAAATTCAATTAAAATTCGAATGCGAGTTTAGGAAGAAAACGCTTGGACCCATCCATTTTTATTTTCAATTTAGATTGTTTTTACGTAAAAGTGAAACATACAGGGTGCGTCAAGAAAAAGATATGATGTCATCGACATTTTTTATTATTATTTAGTCAACCCCCATTTTTTATTGCAAAATCAGAAGGGCATATCTTTTTACATACGACAAGGTACATATGGATGATGTTAATACAGGGTGTTCCAAACTTGCGTGGTCGGGCGATAGCTCCATTATCTGATGCAATAGAAGAACAAAATTTTGAAATGTAGTAGAAAAACTGCGATGCATATTTTAAAATTATTTTAGGTTCAAATTTGGATTCAGTTCACTTCGGCCATTCTTTCAATATAAGGTTTGACTATGTCATACAGGGTAGTTTAGAAGAAAAAATCGTACCTAGATAGATACCATGTATCATTTCTAAGAAATATTCAAACGATTTTTTTAATAAAATATACTTTGAAACACAGTTTTTGGGTTTAGGCCTAATTTAGTTGTAAAATGATTCCACTAATTTAAATTAAATGTTCGAATTGGGCACCTTTGTCGGTGACATCTGCGGTAATATTACTAATTTCTTGCCGAGTTCGTGCTTTTAAGTATGCTAAATTGGCGCGTCGGGTATACCTTACTCTTTAAGCATCTCCACAAGAAGTAATCTAGAGGATTTAAATCTGGAGATCTGACTGGCCACTCAATTGTCCCTTTTCTACGTAGTGTGGCGGCGTTCCATCTTGTTGAAAAAAGTGGTCACGGGGTGCATATCGGACTCTTCCCATGTAAGAAATGTATTTGACCTAATTCTTTTTTTGCCATTACCTCACAAATTTGTCGGTTGTCACGATCATCTTCATGAACGGGAACCGTCGCATGAAACAGCCACTTGTTCTACAGATTGTTGGGGATTGTTAACCATTTCAGGTACGACCTAACTAGCAGTTTTAAACTATTTGACAAACACAGTTCAATTACACTAAACGCATTAAAAATAACAGCCGAAATTATCAACTAATGACATAGCATCCATTTTATGAAAATGAAATTCTTTGTCAGTTAAAAACGACTTACCAGATTATTTTGAAATTTGAGAATTTAATTAAAGGTGAGTAGACCTTTCTAACTAGGTGTCACATCAACCCACATTTCATAAGTAAAATTTCCAAAATTGAACCTAGCTATCATTTTGACATTTAGAACTGTCATTCATGTGTAAAAGATGCATACCTAATCACCTAGTTATAGTTAGTTTTGGATATAAATGATACAAAATTATGTAGGCATAAGTTTTTAACTTTAATATTTACTACTACTACTAGCGACCAAAATTTAGTGTAATATTTTATCGTTTTAATGTGGCATTAAAATTTAATGGGCAAATTATTTTTAACAGAATTAAAATCAGATGTGCCTTGAGTTGAAACATAAACGGGAAAATAATTATAAACATTTGTACTCACCTTATTGCCATTCTTAGTATTTCATTTTTGGAAAGTTTTTTATCAGGTGGATGCGTTGGAACAAGTTTTCTTAATTCAGCAAAAGCTCCACTAACATTCTGTTGGCGCCAACGTTCCCTGCTGTTTGTAAACATTTTTCTACCAGCTCCACGAGGGGTAATCTCCAAAGTAGTCTAAGCGATAATAAAAGTTAGAATTGTATTCTAGAACATTGAGGACTTATAATTTTAATTACAACATGCGATTCATTAAATTTCGATGGATGTACACTAAGTTAAAACGGTGCCTTTTAGACACAACCGACAGAATAAAATTAAAAAAATTGGAACTGATTGTTGCCAGATAACATGTATTACATAATCATTGATTAATTAGTTTAACTACAACAATGATTTTCAGTAAAAATCGAAAAGAGTACTGCTAAAGGCCTATTCTATGCAAGACTGTTTGGCTGATTTTCAAGAAAACTTTCCTTGCCTTACAATGCCTCCAGTTTAATGATACTTTAATCTGTTGCGTAAGTTTATTACGTGAAGAAAAAACGGTAGTACTCGTCCTAGGTAAACACTGCAGGAGTTATAGCAAATATGTAACGAATTGAAAATATACCGACCATCTCCAAACGTATCCTTTCACAACAAACCGATTTACGGTATTCTACTTGCCAACAATTATTAGACAAGATTTTCATGTTCATTCCTATTGTTTAACCTTAGTTCAGGCGATTTTTCCCACAAATTATCAAAACAGGGAGCAGGTTCGGAAGTCGTTTCTTGCCGATGTGAATGATGACCTTTTGGATCGCACTTTTTTCTCTGATAAAGCATGGTTTCTCGATTCATCAATTCTCAAAATATGAGAATATAAAGTTACAAAACCCTTACTGTTCCTCTCCAAAAATGTTTAACAATGAAGTACGCAACGGATCTTTTCAACAGGACGGCGTAAGAGCGCACACCGGACGACGAACTATTGAATATTTACAGAATTTTATGATAATGGCCTAATTAGTCAAAATACAGCATTTCCTACATGGCATGCCAGATCGTGGCACCTAACTACTATTGATTTCTTCTTGTGACCTCAATCTAAAACCCAATTGTTAAAACTCCTATTAACGGTTTGCTTGAACTTACTGCACAAATAAGAATTAAATGCGAAGAATAATTCACCAGCTTTCCTGCAGCGTGCAACCAAGAGCCTTATTTGTCCAATAAGATTTATGCATTTATTACGAATATGTGGAGTTTTAAACAACCTAATATCATGATTTCAGCACAATTACAATACTTTCCTTACATATCTTCGACATATTCGGAAATATCACGAAACAATCTCAATTAATATAATTACATTCAAATCAATGCCACGAAATTTAAAATAAAAGCTTTTAAAAGTACAATTTCATATTCACAAAAGATCATTTACCAACTTTACTTTGAACAGGAACTGTAATTATCAAAACAAAAACGAAATTATTAAATGTTCAATTAAAGTTCTTGAGTTGAAGTTTGAAGCAAATTTAAACACAATTAATTATAATTTCTTTTAATTTGGTAGAAAAATAATTACGTAACCCAAAATTGGAGATTGAGACCGTCTTCAAATAATAAAAAAAAATTGGCGCATTTAACACTAATTATAGTTTTTAGTACCCGGCAGAATTACAAAAAATTTAATTGTAACTTGAACAAATCTAATTTTGAATAAGTACTAAATTCATTATAATATACCAAGGGACCGGTTTTTTGCCGATAAAATTGTTTGGAAAGATGGAGGGGCGAGGGGTTTTATTGAGGAGGGTTAGCCTATAACAACAATCTTGAGACAATTCTACCTACAAAAAAGTAGTCCCGAGCTGTATTTGGTAAGACTTTTTCCCAAATGAGGTTTGTTCGAAATGCTAGAATATCAATTTTGTGTTAAAATATAGGCTATGTGAGATTTAATCTATATACTAGCTACATTTCAAAATAGAACTATCTGTTAAATTTTCTTGTCACTATCTTTTGCCGGTAATTGCCCAAGAGATTTCGTCACTATAATGAAAATTAAAGTCCCTAAATAATAAGGTTAGTTTAATGTGTTGTAGTCAGGACATGATATTACCTTTTTTCTCTGTTTTTCGCCTGCTTGAACAAATAGATATAATATATTTTACTCTTTCTAATAGTGTCTTAGTTATAATCGCGTTTAGCAAAAATTAAGGGAAATATTTTTTATTATGTCTACTTAATATAGAATAGGACAAGCGTCAGATCACTCACTTTCAGAGCAGTAAACATCAACTGTTCATCGCGTCACGATGCCGGATAGAGAATAGCTGCTAGAGCGCCGTTACTTGTCCACTTTGCTGACATGGATTTCCGGCGGTTGGACGAAACAGCACCGTCAACCAGTAACCCGCCAGCCCCATACGGGATTCCATCTGTGCAAAACCTTCCAGAAGATCGAATACATGAAGACAATGGAGGGAATTCCGGATAGCGCACTACTAGTAACCGCACCACCAATCCACGACGCAGCAAACAACGAGTCCACATCGCCCGACGGAAAGGGAGGAAAAAACAGTTACCACGCACCTAGTAGCCGCGCCACCAATCCACGACACGGCAGACGACGAGTCCTCGTCGCCCGACGGATTTCGGCTACAGAAGAACAATTCAAAGAAGTCATCAAGGTCCTTCCACGCCTACACCGACCTTTAACGCTTTCAATCCCCTTACCGATACCACGGAGCACCTGGAAACCCGCAAGTTGTCGTTACAGGTGCCGCCGGTAACCCCTTGTTAGAAGTAGAACTGAGTCACCTTCTGCCGTGAATTGCACTGACGAGGGATCACCTTCGCCTGTGCGAAGGCAACCGCCGAGGGGTATAGGATATAGCCTGCGACAGCCAAGGTTGATGCGGTATTTGGATACGCATGAGACACCGGGCCTAAGGGATCCGGCCGATGTAATACGTGGTTCGCCTATATATCTCCATCCAGGAAATTCAACATCGGGAAGTGTAACCGATGCTAGGGATTCCGTCACGTACTGTAGAGCGGCGTCACGCTGTGTCAAGTGCGAAGGACATCACCACTCCAGTGAATGCACGAAATCCCGCATCGACCAGGCTAAGTCCGTGAACTACGATGATGATCATCTGGCCAACTTTGCACAATTCTCGACATTTCCACGTGCTCTGCAGCAAAATCACACCAACCCACCACCCCAACAGCGACAGAACAGGGCATCGCTGACAGTGGCACCCTCTCAATACCGAACCGAACTTGGTTTACAATGTTGCCCATTTTTGTTATGAACGTATTAAAAAGAGGTTGCATAGTTACCCTAAAGAAATTATTATTAAAATTATTTCATTTCATTTCATTTTCACTTTGTACGTTTGAAGGCCGTGTGTTGTTCCACACCAGACATTTCACTTATCTTCAAAATATTTTGAAAATAATTTCAACTACATGTGTTCCACCAGCTACCTAGCACCATTTGGTGTGTTCCTTCAGTACTTTAGATCTTTCGGTGTTTTCATTGTCCTTGTAGAATGATAAGCTTCTCCCATTTGATAATCGTAATAATATACAGAGTGTATCAACCAAATTGAATAAATTCGATAATAAATAAATGGGGGCGTGTTAGAAAAAAGGTTCGAACACGTCGATTAGCATTTTTAGTTGCGCATTCAACATTCAATTTTTGGATTCTTCAGAAAATTCTAGATATACTCCATGTGCAATATCTTATACCTATCTTCAATTGTTTCGGAAATATTAAGTGCTTTCAGATTTATTGCAAAAATTAACATTAACGGAAGAAATTTATTTGATTACAGAAATTCGCTACAACACACTCAATACTTATTTGCCATTTAGGTCTTGATAATGAGAACGTAAACAAACAGAATTTCAGCTTTCCTTTGTACGGATATGAAATAAAAAGATCTATACATGGTTTTGTTTACTTTTGTTTAAAACGCCTGGCCTTAGCAAATTGTTATCTGTCAGCATGATAGTAGTGGTCAGAGTTATAGTTGTTTGAATTTCGTTAACTGCATATCAAAAAAAATGTATAATTTAACAGAAATGCACAAAATAACAATTCTGCTGATGATTGATTATGAAGATAACACGCGGACACAAATAGAAGTTGTTGGCTTATTTCATGAAACATTTCCAAATTTGCTATCTATATCCCAAGGGACAATTAGTAAAATAAAAAGTTTCACGAGCTTGGACATGTAAAGCAGAAAAAAAAACAGCTGGCAATGCTATAAGTGACGGTACCAAATTGGATATTATGTCTGAGTTTGAAAAACCCACATACCTCTAATAGTACATTACATTACCAGTATGGAAAGTGAGCCATTTCACACGAGTGGGAACTGTGACGAGGCGTTATCCCAGTGCGACAATCCCACTTTCCATATAGTATACAGGTGGCCAACTAAGAATGCGAGGTACTGTATCTGGAAACTATCCATCGTAGAGGCTTGGAAAAAAATTTACTAACGCGGCCAATATAAAACCTGAAAAACATTTTCATGTTTCTGAAATGGCCGCTAGGGTTCTTAACTTGAACTAAAAAGTGATGTTTCTGTGAATTCTGCTATATTAACCTAATAAAAAATAACTGATCTTTGAAGTCGAGGATAATCTGAACTTTTTGTTTGGACTTTTTGAGTATCTAAAAATAAAGTGGTGGGTTATCAAAGGTTTTCTTAAATAACCCCTGTATCTTCGAAACGCTAAGCCGATTTTAACAAACTTGGTGCGTTGAAATGAGCTATTCTTGGATATAAATGTTAAAATAATTGAAGTTTTGTTAGTTTCCCATGTCGTCGTTAGAGGGCTTTGTTGACATTCCGACAGAAACGGTTAATTTTCGCAAAAATTAAATGCATTGGTATGACTTTTTAAATGAACAAGTAGCTAAATCATGCCTAAACAAGCTCGCGAAAATCAACCGCATCTCGAATATTGTTCCTAACCTAAAATATCCGCCAAAGAAAGCTTTATACGAAAATCCCTTAAATTTTTTTTTTTTTAACTATATTTTCTGGAATTGTTTATATTATGTAAGTTGTGGCCCTAAAAGGACCGATTTAAAGGAGGAAGGTTTTAATGCCCGTAATGCTCGAAATGCTGACCATCACGCTCTATGCATTGCTGAAGCCTCTCATGACCAGACAAAACTGAACTTCAATTTCGGTCTCGATATGTTACAGTATTGCGTTACGAATCCTGTTTTCAAATCTTCTCTAGTAGTATGTTGAGTCCGAAACACGATGCCTTTAAGTCCCCATAAATAAAAACCGAGGCAAGTTAAGTCTGGCGATCGCGGAGGCCATGGAAACAGACTTCCTCTTCCAATCCACCGCTGTTGAAATACTGCATTAATATGATCTCGCACATTAATAGCAAAATGTGCTGGGCAACCATCCAAGTTAAAAACAATTTTGCCTTGTTTCCAAAGACAATCTTCCAACAACAACGGTAATTGATTGGCCAAAAGTCAAGAAATACATTGCCATTTAGGGGTTGCTCAAAAAATATGGCCCAATAACTCTGCCTCCCAGTATGCCACACTCATTTAAACTCCAACGTCCTTGGCGCTGAACTTCACGCAACCAATGGGGATTTTCTGAGACCAATAAGCATATTGTGCAGATTGACTCTCCGTCACTACTGAAGATGGCTTCATCGGTCCAAAAAGTTTGAAACGAAAATTCTCTATTTTATCAGCCTAACATCCAATGGCAATAGTAAACCTTCGATCAAAATCTTCCTCTTTCAAGGCCTGATGCAAACGACATGATATGGGTGCATTCTTAAAGTAATTAAAAAGTTTAAACGAATACCTGTATATTTTGATGGCCATTAGAACTTATCTATGGTCCTTCAAAATATTTTGAACCGTTGTCCGTGTGTGCCCAACTCAGTGGATAATGCTCTTGTGCTAACATGAGGATTTCCTTCAATATAACCCAGTGCACGGTTAAAATTTTCTTGTGTTCTTCCAATTCTTTGCCGTTGAAACGTAGGCCAAAACTACCATTGCCTCGTAAGATCGCCACTAGTGGGAAAATCCGAGGGTATAGGATATAGCCTGCGACAGCCAAGGTTGATGCGGTATGCAGATGTAATACGTGGTTCGCCCATATATCTCCATCGAGGAAATCCATCATCGGGAAGTGTAACCGATGCTGGGCATTCCGTCACTCACAGCGTTGCTGTAGAGCGGCGTCACGCTGTGTCAAGTGCGAAGGACATTACCACTCCAGTGAATGCACGAAATCCCGCATCGACCAGGCTAAGTCCGTGAACTACGATGATGATCATCTGGCCAACTTTGCACAATTCTCGACATTTCCACGTGCTCTGCAGCAAAATCACACCAACCCACCACCCCAACAGCGACAGAACAGGGCATCGCTGACAGTGGCACCCTCTCAATACCGAACCGAACTTGGTTTACAATGTTGCCCATTTTTGTTATGAACGTATTAAAAAGAGGTTGCATAGTTACCCTAAAGAAATTATTATTAAAATTATTTCATTTCATTTAATTTTCACTTTGTAGGTTTGAAGGCCGTGTGTTGTTCCACACCAGACATTTCACTTATCTTCAAAATATTTTGAAAATAATTTCAACTACATGTGTTCCACCAGCTACCTAGCACCATTTGGTGTGTTCCTTCAGTACTTTAGATCTTTCGGTGTTTTCATTGTCCTTGTAGAATGATAAGCTTCTCCCATTTGATAATCGTAATAATATACAGAGTGTATCAACCAAATGGAATAAATTCGATAATAAATAAATGGGGGCGTGTTCGAAAAAAGGTTCGAACACGTCGATTAGCATTTTTAGTTGCGCATTCAACATTCAATTTTTGGATTCTTCAGAAAATTCTAGATATACTCCATGTGCAATATCTTATACCTATCTTCAATTGTTTCGGAAATGCTTTCAGATTTATTGCAAAAATTAACATTAACGGAAGAAAATTATATGATTACAGAACTTCGCTACAACACACTCAATACTTATTTGCCATTTAGTTCTTGATAATGAGAACGTAAGCAAAAATAATTTCTGCTTTCCTTTGTACGGATATGAAATAAAAAAAGCTAAAAATAGTTTAGTTTACTTTTGTTTAAAACGCCTGGCCTTAGCAAATTGTTGTCTGTCAGCATGATAGTATTGGTCAGTGTTATATTCGTTTGAATTTCGTTAACTGCTAATAAAAAAAAATGTATCATTTAACAGAAATGCACAAAATAACAATTCTGCTGATGATTGATTATGAAGATAACACGCGGACACAAATAGAAGTTGTTGGCTTATTTCATGAAACATTTCCAAATTTGCTATCTATATCCCAAGGGACAATTAGTAAAATAAAAAGTTTCACGAGCTTGGACATGTAAAGCAGAAAAAAAAACAGCTGGCAATGCTATAAGTGACGGTACCAAATTGGATATTATGTCTGAGTTTGAAAAAACCCACATACCTCTAATAGTACATTACATTACCAGTATGGAAAGTGAGCCATTTCACACGAGTGGGAGACTGTCGCACGAGGCGTTATCCCAGTGCGACAATCCCACTTTCCATACTAGTAGTACTACAGGGTGGCCAACTAAGAATGCGAGGTACTGTATCTGGGAAACTATCCATCGTAGAGGCTTGGGAAAAAAAATTATTACTAACGCGGCCAATATAAAAACCTGAAAAACATTTTCATGTTTCTGAAATGGCCGCTAGGGTTCGTAACTGCAATCTTGAATCTAAAACAGTGATGTTTCTGTGAATTCTGCTATATTAACCTAATAAAAAAATAACTGATCTTTGAAGTCGAGGATAATCTGAACTGTTTTTGTTTGGGACTTTTTGGCGTATCTATAAAAATAAAGTGGTGGGGGTTATTCAAAGGTTTTCTTAAATAACCCCCTGTATCTTCGAAACGGCTAAGCCGAGTTTAACAAACTTGGGTGCGTTGAAATGAGCTATTCTTGGACTATAAATGTTAAAATAATTGAAGTTTTGTTAGTTTCCCATGTCGTCGTTAGAGGGCTTTGTTGGACATTCCGACAGAAACGGTTAATTTTCGCAAAAAATTAAATGCATTGGTATGACTTTTTTAAATGAACAAGTAGCTAAATCATGCCTAAACAAGCTCGCGAAAATCAACCGCATCTCGATATATTGTTCCTAACCTAAAATATCCGCCAAAGAAAGCTTTATACGAAAATCCCTTAAATTTTTTTTTTTTTTTAACTATATTTTTCTGGAATTGTTTATATTATGTAAGTTGTGGCCCTAAAAAGGACCGATTTAAAGGAGGAAGGTTTTTAATGCTCCCGTAATTGCTCGAAATGCTGACCATCACGCTCTATGCATTGCTGAAGCCTCTCATGACCAGACAAAACTGTAACTTCAATTTCGGCTCTCGATATGTTACGTAGTATTGCGTTACGAATCCTGTTTATCAAATCTTCTCTAGTAGTATGTTGAGTCCGAAACACGATGCCCTTTAAGCGTCCCCATAAATAAAAACCGAGGCAAGTTAAGTCTAGCGATCGCGGAGGCCATGGAAACAGACTTCCTCTTCCAATCCACCGCTGTTGAAATACTGCATTAATATGATCTCGCACATTAATAGCAAAATGTGCTGGGCAACCATCCAAGTTCAAAAACAATTTTTGCCTTGTTTCCAAAGACACATCTTCCAACAACAACGGTAATTGATTGGCCAAAAAGTCAAGAAATACATTGCCATTTAGGGGTTGCTCAAAAAAATATGGCCCAATAACTCTGCCTCCCAGTATGCCACACCATACATTTAAACTCCAACGTCCTTGGCGCTGAACTTCACGCAACCAATGGGGATTTTCTGTAGACCAATAATGCATATTGTGCAGATTGACTCTCCCGTCACTACTGAAGATGGCTTCATCGGTCCAAAAAGTTTGAAACGAAAATTCTCTATTTTCGCGTATCATGCCTAACATCCAATGGCAATAGTCAAACCTTCGATCAAAATCTTCCTCTTTCAAGGCCTGATGCAAACGACATGATATGGGTGCATTCTTAAAGTAATTAAAAAAACGTTTAAACGAATACCTGTATATTTTGATGGCCATTAGAACTTATCTATGGTCCTTCAAAATATTTTGAACCGTTGTCCGTGATGTGCCCAACTCAGTGGATAATGCTCTTGTGCTAACATGAGGATTTCCTTCAATATAACCCAGTGCACGGTTAAAATTTTCTTGTGTTCTTCCAATTCTTTGCCGTTGAAGCGTAGGCCGAAAACTACCATTGCCTCGTAAGATCGCCACTAGTCGGGGAAAAACTCTTACATCGCAAGGACGCCGATTTGGATATCGAGCCGCGTATACTCTTTTAGCTGCTGCGGCATTCTGAAGACATTCAAAATAAACCGCAAGCATATCAACAGCTTCATTATTCGTAAAACGCATTTTGAAAGCACAAACATTGCTCAAAGTAACGCGAAAGTATTGACAACTATTGACAATTTGAGGATTATGTATATTTTGTTTAGGTATCTGTTTTCATTGCCTGCCTTAATTGTATTTTTCGTACATATCCATAGTGAATATGCATTTAAACAAACAAAAAATAGGCCTTTCGTATAACTTTTAGCATTGCTTACTTTCCCGTAGTAATTTCAAAAAGGGTGATTTTATTCTGGTGTATAAATTTACAGACATTTAAAATCGCAATTTCTAGGTAACCTATTCAGAGCCGAAATTGAAGCTGCAGTTTTGTCTACCCATAAGAGGCCTCAGCAATGCACAGAGTGATGGTCAGCATTTCGAGCATTTACGGAAGCATTGAAAACCTTCCTCCTTTAAATCGGTCCTTTTTAGGGTCACAACTTACATAATAGAAACAATTCCAGAAAAGTACAGTTAAAAAAATAAGAATTTAAGGGATTTTCGTATAAAGTTTTCTTTGGTCGATATTTTTGGTTAGGAACAAGATATTGAGATGCGGTTTTGGTGAGCTTGTTTAGGCATTATTTAGCTACTTGTTCATGAAAAAAAGTCATACCAATGCATTTAATTTTTTTGCGAAAATTAACCGTTTCTGTCGGAATGTCCAACAAAGCCCTCTAACGACAACATGGGAAGCTAACAAAACTTCAATTATTTTAACATTTGTAGCCCAAGAAAAGCTCTTTTCAACGCGCCCAAGTTTGTTAAAATTGTATTAGCCGTTTCGAAGATACGGGGGGTGATTTAAGGAAACCTTTGAATACCCCCCCCCCCACTTTATTTTTATAGATACGTCCAAAAGTTCCAAACAAAAAAAGTTCAGATTATCCTCGACTTCAAAGATCAGTTATTTTTTTGTTAGGTTAATATAGCAGAATTCACAGAAACATCACTTTTTTAGATTCAAGATTGGAGTTACGCCCCCTAGCGGCCATTTTAGAAACATGAAAATATTTTCCAGGTTTTTGTATTGGCCGTTTTAGTAGCAACTTCTTTTCCTCAAACCTCTACGATGTATAGTTTCCCAGCATTCTTAGTTAGCCACTCCGTACACTATTTTTCCGACGACCACAAATAATGCACAATCTCCAAAAATAAAAGTAAATACATTTTTTTATTACTTTAATTTGAGAATTTGGTTGTTGATTGAATACAAAGAAAAATAACGATTGAATAACAAAAACTTAAAATTATTTATTACTTATAAAAATACGACGTAAGAACATATTAAAGAAGGTACAAGAGACTGCAAATCATTACAGTGGAAATTATAGGTGGAGTTGAGTATAAACAAAAATTCATCACATACTATTTTTTTTCAAATAACTGTTTTTAATTATATAAAATAAAGTAACACAAACATACTTTAAAAATACTTGAAGTTTTGGATTAGGTCAAAGTAGGACGTCCTATTATAAGGACGATAGGGTTATTATACTACAGTTGCAAAACACACTGCTTTATTCTAAAAACAGAGAACATAAAACAGTTAAACTGAATGATATTGAGTAAAACAGAATTAGAGACGTCTGTTCTGTTAGGTGCGCCAACTTCCACAGTTGAAAGCAAGTAATTGCTTGTATTCCACCATTTCTGTTCGGTTAACAGAGTATGGTCGAAAACCGGCCCTAATGTTCGATGTTAGTCTTCATCAATTATTCCACAATTAAAAGTAAATAAAATGTTAGACAACCATGTGGATCCAATTAGAACATGTTTTATTTTCTGATGAATGTACCTTTATACTTCATGGTAATGCAATCGTCAAAATTGCTGCTATTGGTCTAGGGAAAATCCTCACTGGATGAGTTTGAAAAAACCCTCATACTTCTAAAATCTGTTTACCCAACAGAAATACTAAAGCTTCACTCACTAAATTTTGGCCAATCTAACCAGCGACCAGTTTTACCCAAACAAAATTATAAAAACCGGGAAATTTAAAAACCACAAATTGAAATGTCACTTTGTCAAGACTAAACTACAAAGCGTCATGTTTTTGGTATTGGCACTTTAACACACAGCAGAAGTTTAAAATTATTTATTGCTTGTAAAAATACGACGTAAGAACAAATTGAAGAGGGTACAACAGACTGCAAATCATTACAGTAAAGCAAATTTTGGAACTTACAGGTGGACTTGAGTATAAACAATGATTCATCACAAACTATTTTTTTTTCAAATTGTTTTTAATTACATAAAATAAAGTAACACAAACATAGTTTAAAAATATGTGAAGTTTTGGATTAGGTCAATATAGGACGTCCTATTATAAGGACGACATGGTTATATACTACGTTGAGAATAAGATATGGTTGCAAAACACACTGCTTTATTCTAAAAAACAGAGAACATAAAACAGTTAAACTGTATGATATTGAACAAACCAGAATTAGAGACGTCTGTTCTGTTAGGTACGCCAACTACAACAGTTGAAAGCAAGTAATTGTTTGTGTTCCGGGTTTTAAAATGCGACCAACAACAAAGTTGCGTTTAAAATATTGCGGGAATTTTTTGTGAATAAATAATGGCAATGTTAGGTAACAATGTGATCCAATTAGAACATGTTTGTTTTCTGATGAATGTAACTATACACTTCACGGTCATACTAATCGTCAATCTACTATTGGTCAAGGGAAAATCCTCACTGGATGAGAGAAGAACATACCAATACCCTGAAAAGGTTAATTTTTGGGACAGGAATTGTTGGAGATCATATCATCGGCCCCTTTTTCATTGATGGCAATTTGGATGGCGATAATTGTTTAGCTTTGCTCCAAAATAATGTCGTGCCAACTTTGACAAATTTATGTCCTGATCTAGCAAACCCACGAGTTTCAGCGAATATGATATGGTTTAAGCAAGATGGAGCACCGCCCCATTACCGAATCAATGTCTGGAAGTACCTCAACCGAATATTTGCAAATCCATGGATAGGGAAGCAACATTAGACTTCTTCTTATGGGGATATATCAAATGTATTGTATACAAAACTAAACCCCTCGACTTAAAAAGACGAACAACGCTTGCAATTAGATCGGTCACGCCTGAGATGTTAAGTAACGTTAGAAGAAATTTCTGTTTAAGATTAGGATGTTGCGAAGAAATTTGCGGAGAGCATTTTGAACATCTACATTGGTATTAAGGTTTTTTACATTACCAAGAAATAAACAGTATTACTTATTAGTTTTTCAGTTTATTATAGCGAATTTCTGTAATCGAATCATTTTCTTTTGTTAATGTTAATTTTTGCAATAAATCTGAAAACACTTAATATTTCCGAAACGGTTGAAGATAGGTGCAAAACATTGTACATGGAATGTGTCTAAAATTTTCTGAAGAATCCAAAAATTAAATAATATGCAGGGTATAGCATTTAAATAAGAAAGTTGGTATTGGGCATTGTTACATAACATACCCTGTATAAAAAGTTTTTATTGAAAAAAGTGCGTAACTAAAAATTCCAATCGACGTATCCGAGCGTTTTTTTGAACACACTCCCATTTATTTATTCCATATGGCTGATATACACTGTTTATTTTATTCAAGTCAGCAGTATGCTTTGGTTTAAGAATGTCTTGTTCTAATGAAGCAGTTTTCATACGTTCGTGTTCGACGCATTGTTGTAATATTTCTAAACACCCTAACATTTTATGATTGGAAGATTTCACTAGTAATTTCAATTTAGAAACATTACAATTATAAATAGTGGGTATAGCACATTTTTTAGTGCAGATTAAATGAACCTTTGTCACAATAAAATCTATTGCTTTAGTGCTTTGTTGCAAAATGAAAATATCACACCTCTTTTTTTTAGTTGATTTCCCAGTTTGTATTTGTTACAATCTTTTACGGAACAATCATGATTTCTTCGAAATAATTTTAGTTTCCACGTAAAGATACACCCGCGACGTGTGACAGAAAACAATTTGATAATTTCCACCCCAAATGGGGACTTTAATTTAAATAGTATCTTATACATCAAATGACTAAAATGCATCTATTTTTTGCGCTGTATGTGTTTAAAAATTGTATAAATAAAAACATTCAACATTACCAATTCCTATGAAATTATGTGAAAATTATTTTTTCGGTGCCAAAATATTATTAATCAATTCTTACTCAAAAGTGTGCAAAATAATAATAATTTTGAAATTTCCGAGATTTGAACTTGAAACTCTCTGATTACAATACATCATACTAACCCTTGATCCATGAATTAACAGTTATTTATCTTAAAGGATACGAGACATAGCACTTGACCTACTGAGATTGTGAATTGTATCATGACGTTTAAAAACATTTTTTTGTTTGTATTAAAAATGTACCTACTACACTTCATAATACAAGCCCTTGGAGCAAAAGTCACTCATGACTTTATACCTTAGATTAGGTAAAACCTTGTCCAAGTTTTATACCAATGATTTGGGTCATTTAACTGTAGATACGGGTTAATATACATGCTCTACCATACTTCCGCCGGTCCTAAGTGTGGGCGTTATTTTGAAGTAACTTTCAGAATTTTGTAAATCACATCTTTAAGGCAGACGCGCCAAAATAATGGCGTGTTTGAAAATAACTATATCTGAATAGTAGCTAATTTTTTTACAGAAAATTTTCTTTGATAAAAAGATATGCAAAGGAAGACTTTTGACCACCAAACATATTTGAAATGGAAAAACACTCAATATTGGAGGAATTATGACACCACAAATGACTCTAAGCTAGATTAGATTTTATGCCAAAGAATTGCATATTGAGCTTTACATTTTTTTTACCTTCCAACCTACACTTGCATATGTAGGTATAGAAGGTTATGTAATCGACTTTTTTTCACTAATCGACTTATTGGCTCATTTTACAACTATTGGCCAAGGTTCGCCAAGCTCGGCCATCATGTCTGAATGTATGTGTATGTGTGTGCGAGCGCGCGTGCGCGCATGTGTGCGTGTGTGCGTGTGACATGAAGTTTTAAACGTCATTCTGGCAAATTTTTTTTTTTGTTTTACAATGTTGCCTATTTTCGTTATGAACGTATAAAAAAGTGGTTACATAATTACCCTAAAAAAATTATAATTAAAATTATTTCGTTTTTTTAATTTTTTAATCTAGATGTCTATCAACCTCTGTCAGACATGAAGTTTTAAAAGTTTGTTTGACATAGATCATTGTTTTATGTTTTTGCAATATTGCATATTTTCGTAATTAACATTACAAGAAAGAAGTTGCATAATTATCTTTAAAGAAAAGTTATTAAAATTATTTCATTTCTTTTAATCTCCATTTTGGTGAGAAGGTTCCACGCCAGATATTTTCTTTATAGCATAATTCTATACAGATGTAATTCCTTCCGCAACCAGTTTTGGAAATTCCTAATAAATAACAGGTAAATAAATTTACTTTATAATTATGGATAGTGACATTTTAGTTGCGAATGGTGATAACTAGAGAGCGGATTTTATGCAAACTGCATATTACTTATATTTTATAGTACCACCCACGCGTTTCGGTTTTTATACGAATCGCATTAATTATAATTATTTGGCACTAATTAGTTTTTGCATATTTTGCATATTTGGTCAAATACTGCATATTTGGCCAAATACTGCATATTTTGATGTTTTACGCATATTTTGCACTTTTTTGCATAATTTAACTTTTTTTTTCAATTTTGCGTTGAAACTTTGGTTATGAAATATTTTCGGGACTCTTGTTCAAAGTTAGAAATTTTTATATCCTTTTAAAATAAATATCTTTAAAGATGATGTCTAACATCGGCATCAATTCAAGTGCTTGTATCAATAAAGCGCAATCGGTTTTAAAGAAATCAGAATTGCGCAATCAATTAGCATTTCTAAAAGCACATTATTATTTTGTAAGTGGGGCTATTTGTAAATTGGAAACGGAAGCATTGCCACTTAACGTATCGATAGAACTAGTAAATAATATTCAAAAATTAATTTATACTGCCCCAGGAAATACTAGCAAAGTTATTTCAAATAAATTTAAAGAAATTTTACAAAAAAAATAGTGGTTATCAACTAAAATTAACAAAATTTTGACTCTGTATGAAAATCGGGAATATCTGGATGTACAATTAGATTTGTCCATATTAACCGCATTAAAAAATGCACCTATAACGTCTGTAGACGTGGAAAGAAGTTTTTCCACCTATAAATATATACTTTCTGATAGACGTCAAAATTTTCTACCAGAAAATATAGAAAAGCATATAATTATAAATTGCTTTGCAAATCAACGCAATGAAGCATAGGAGTATTAAGTACCTATAATTTAAAATTTATAATACCATATGAACACAAATTATTTAGATAAGGGGTGGCCACGGTAAACAAAATCACTGTCTTTGATAGGTTCAGCTTATTGTTGGTTCTACATGTCAATTAAATGTCCGTTTCGATTTGAATCAATCATGCTACGTACGTTCAGAATTCCAAAGCCACCCTTTATCTAAATAATTTTTGTCATATGGTAAGTATATTATATTATTATTAATACGTATTATGTTAATTATGTATTATTTTTTAACTAATAGTTTCAATTTTTTATGTAAATACTTTCTTGTAAAAGTTTTTTGCATATTATGTATTAAATTTTTATTTATTAAAGATGTAAAAATCACATTTTTTATTGGTAGCTTATTTTGCATATTTCGAAAAAATAATGCATATTTTCTGCATATTTTACAATTTTTAAGTGCATATATATGCACATATTTTGGCATTTCATAATGCATAAAATCCGCTCTCTAGTGATAACGGTAACTTACCCGAATGGGATAGTGATGATGATATTCCACGTATGGTAACACGTGCGCGAGAAGTAGCAAAAAGTACCATTTAGGCTAAATCTACTTATAGCCTCCAAAATTTAAAACCATTTAGTGAAGAGTCCGAACCAAATATTGACGATAGCGTAGAAACGCCTACTGATATCTTCTTGTTTTTCAATAAGTCAATAGAACAAATAGTGTTTCACTCTTTCAAATCAATGTATATGTATTACATTTATTAGTTTGGGTATGTCATTAAATTAGATATGATTCTTGTTCAAATATACAGATTCATATTGAAAAATCGAAAATATTTGCTTATTGTGGTGCAAGTCTGAGTTGAATAAGTCCAGACGACTTTGTACAAGGTGAGACATGTGTTTGCATCATTTTGAAACCACTACCATTTTCCTTCATTTTAGATATGACGTCGCATTATGTCTAAATGACAAAAAAAAATTGTTTTACGAATTATCATAAGAGATAGGTACCACACAATACTTTTTTGATTTCTAATACAGGGTGTCCACTTAATAGTCCGGTCTTCGATTGCAGCTGTATCGTTAATTCAATGAAATCTTTGATTGACATTATGTTAATGAGGATAAAAGGACTACATTTTAAAATTAATTATACAGAGTGTTCCAAAAAGGCGTGGCGCATAATTACTATATTTTTCTAAATGGAATGACCTACTTATCTTTATTTTTCATTTATTTTGACTGAAAATCTGTAGGAAGTCTAAACAGGGATAATTTTATGTTATAAGAGTGCCATGTTCTGTGTTCCCAAATTTTTATTTAAAAATTAATATCAATTTTAATTTACGCCATTTTTTAAATGGAGCGTCCTGTATCTAGTAGTATGTATGGATAGAGCATTCATTTACCTTTAAAATGATACTAACATGTCTATCTTTATCATTGCCAGTTTTTCTTAATTGCAATTAAACATATAACTACCCATTTTTTACTTTAATTAAAAATCAGAAAATGTGTTATGAGTAGGTGGACATGTTTTTTTTGTTATGGCTTCGATTATGTAGGTGAATGTCAATTTTGATGTTAGTTTAAATGGAGAAAATAAGTTGGCAAAGAATCTAGAAATTTGCAAAAGACAATTAAGTAAGGATTTAGAATTAAAGAAATCGTTGTTGTAAACTTATTTAGTACAATATATTTAGAAAATAACCAGTTCTCGTGATACTAGACTAGCAAATATCAACAAGGTATAATAAAAAAAATTATTATAATTCTTGGTTTTGAGAAAAGCTTACCGTGCGTTACGGAAACGACCTAATCCAGAATTTTCATATTAAATGTCAAGATATATGTAGAAAGTAATAAATGTTATAAAAAATAAACTAATAATTCTTGCAAAAAATCATACCTTTGACGCAACTGCTCAAAATATCTACTATTTTGCTGCAAACACAGTGAAACTACGTGAAAAATATGTTCTAACTTCTCGAAGCATAGCAGGGCCTGAACGACTGCTGTATACGTTCCATCATGTTTTCTCTGGTTGTGGCATCAAAACGATATACATCATATTTAATGGTTCCCCACTCAATAAAATTCATTATCGTTAAGTCCAGAGATCTGGGTGGCCATTCAGTGGGACCTAGAAGTAGAAAATTTAATAAAACAAATAAAGATCAGTTATTATTAACTATAACAAACCTTGCCTTCCAATCCACCTCTCTGGAAATGGCTTTACGATATGTTCCCTGACGTTTGCGCTGAAATGAGCTCGTGCACTATCCAGCTGAAACCACATCTGCTGTCTTACAAAGTCGTAAAGATGTTCGGTTAAGCGTGGAAAATCGACTGTTAAGAAATTTAGTAAAACTTCTCCGGTCACACGATTTTAAAAAATGAGGACCAAACACAAAAACATGTACTACTCAACCCCCAACAATAATACTCCAGTTGTGTAGATAACTACTGACATGTATTGTATGTGGATTTTTGGTGTCGTAATAATGAAAATTACGCCTGTTAACAAAACCATTTTAATGAAGTATACATTCGCCTGTAAATAGCACAAATTAAAAAAGTTCTCGTTGACGGGTATTTGTTGTTGTGCCCATCGAGAAAATGTAATTCGTTTTCGATAAGTTCTTGATCCATCTGAACATGGTGGGGATGGAACTTATTTTGCTGAAAAAATTTTCCCACTGACGATTTATTTCATTCTAAATTTAATTTAATTTAATTAATTAATTCTCTTATGCTATTTTCTGGATTATCTACAACTGACATTGTCAACTGGTTTTCTTCATTTAAAACCGTTTTTGTTTTGGTTTTCTTTTCATAAGCTACGCTTCCAGTACGGCCCAATCTTTCTTTTATTGTCTACAGCATTCTTCCATCTGGATGTCTATTGTTTGGTTTTTTTGCACATACACTCTTGAAGTCAATAAGCAGTTCCCAAAACATTCGCCAATAACGTAAATTAGTTTAACAAATTGCAATATTATACGTTTCATAATGTGAAGCAACTTAATGATTACTTTGTAATGATCAAAATTGACATCCAACTATTTAATTGATGCCATAACAAAAAAACATGGCCACCTACTCTTAACCCCTTTTCTAATTTTTAATTAAAGTAAAAAATGGACAGTTCAATTGCAATTAAAAAAAATTGACAATGATAAAGATAGACATATTAGTATTATTTTAAAGGTAAATGAATATTCTATCGACACATACTAATAGATACAGTACGTTCCATTTAAAAATTGGCGTAAATTAAAATTGATAATATTAATATTTAAATAAAATGTGGGACACCCTGTATAAGGAACGCAGAACATGGCAGTCTTACTTCAGTAAAAATAAATGGAAAATGACGGGAAAATTAAAATTTAAGTGTAATAGTGATTTCGTCTAAAAAATCATGGGACACTCTGTATAAGGAGCATAGAACATTGCACTCTTGTAAAATAAAATTATCCCTGTTTAGACTTCCTACAAATTTTAAGTAAAAATAAATGAAAAATGACGGAAAAAATAAAATTAGGTAAAGCAGTGATTTCGGATTAAAAATCACTAACATGGCAACGTCGCATTTTAGAACAAACATGTTTTAGGTTTGAACAAAGGATACGATAGAACACTAATTTCAATAAAAATAAATAGGTGATTTCATTTAAAAACATAATAACTATACGTCACGCTTCTTTGGAACATTCTGTATAATACAATTAATTTTAAATGTAGTCGTGTTAACCTCATTAACATTATGTCAATTAAAGCTTTCGTCGAATTAACGATAATGCTGCAATCGAAGACCAGAGTATTAAATGGACACCTTGTATAATAAAGACTTTGGCTTTCACAAAATGTTTTTATGTCTTAGTGGTTCCACAACGAGCGCAAACTATACGGTATTTACGAAATAACTAGATGTACATCTTCCAGACACTGTAATAAGCTAGTGTGCAACATATCTTCATAATCTGTCTAAACGCGTGGTATACTGGTAATACTTTAGAAAGTGTTTTTCCTAATTTCGTGGAAATTTCATTTACATCCAGTACAAGAAAGTTATTTTTTGAAATTGCCCCCACAATCAAACCAAACTTGAAGTTTATTTTTCAAGATTGTTTGGGAATTCCCCAAGAGTATAATTAGCACATCTGTATTTGCAGATTTGTCCCAGACCTTTATTATTTTCTAAACAATTATTTTGGCAATTTCTAAAAATAGCTATATTTGCGATTATACTAAGGTACTTATCAAATTGCCAATTTTTGGTCAGAATTCGATTAACGCGGTTTTAAATGACATATTTCTGATCGCTTTATACCAATCTTGAGGCACCTTTCACCTCCACCCCGAATTATATACATGTAAGGTGAGTTTGGGTAAATCGGTTGTAGGGGTAAGTGGGCCACCCCTGTCTAATAAAGCTCTAGGGACCTTAAATAATTTTTTGAAACTAGATTGGCACTAAACAATATGGAAACTGTCTGGTGCATCAGGTGTTTTCACTAGAATCTGACAGTTGTTAATGTCGCATGACTTAGAAGTTTTTGAGCGCAAAATTAATATACAACGAAGATCAAATCTGCAATTAATACGCTGTGGTAAGTACAATTTAAATGAAAATTACCTTATGACCTGACGCCATAATCATTTAGCCATTAATTTACAATATTTTCCCTTGTAACCTCTATTCAACGAAGAGTTACAGGGAATGAGAGAGGTTACCCATTTGCCCAGAAATATTTATAATTTGGGGCAACTGGGCCACCTATGACCCAGTTGCCCGGTTCGATAATTTTTAACTAATTTATTTATGTGTTTTTTTCAGCTACAATGGGTAGAACATATGTTCAAAAAACAGAAAGAGGCCCTGATGGGGCAAAATATTCCAGCGAAACTTTGATGAGAGCTGCTGCAGATGTGCAAAATTCCAATAAAACCATTAAAGGCGCATCAAAATTTTATCTTATTCCAAGGACAACTTTCTGGCACTATCTTAACGGCACCAGAGGCAAAGGTGTTATTGCAAAACCTGGTTCTGGCGGAGGTTGTAGGATACAGTTAACCGTTGAACAAGAACATCTAGCCGAATCTCTCAAGACTATGGAGAAATGGGGATTTGGAAACAAAGTTTGCAAATGATCGACCCGGTGATGAATGGCTTCTTTATTTTCGAAAAATAAATCATTTGAGCATCAAGAAACCTCAAGGAGTAGAATACGTTCGTGTCAATCAAACTAATCCGTATACTATTTATCGTTTTTTTGACATATTGTGCCAAAGAGTAGACGAATTGAACCTTTTCAATAAGTCACGCTTGATTTTCAATCGTGATGAAACATCCTTTTGTTCTGGCCCGAGTAAAACAAAGGTAGTTGGGTCTGTTGGAACCAAAAGTATGAGACAAACAAGATCAGCTGGTAGGGACAATGCAATTGTTTGGTTTTGCTGGTCTGCTAGTGGCCAAAAATTGCCGATGTTAAACGTTTTCAAAGGAAAAAATAATAATGGAAACATGGATGCCTCATGGACCAACCGATCAAACAGCATTTGCGGCCTCTAAGAAGGAGTGTATATATAGTATTATTTTTTTAAATTGGTTTAAGAAATGCTTTCTACCAGGTGTTCCTCTTGAGCGCCCAATTATTCTAATTTTTGATGGTCATGTAAGTCATATTTCATCAGAACTAATACAAACAGTAATTGAAATTGAAGTAACACTTCTTAAGTTACCACCCCATACCAAACATGTTTTACAGCCACTTGACGTGGCTGTTTTCAAGAGTTTGAAAACAAATTGGGATAGAGAAATAGTTCGTTGGCAAGGGGAAAATCCTAGAAGGAAGATTCCAAAGGACACATTTGTCAAATTGTTACAAAAAGTTTACCAGAATATGCCCGAGAGCAATATTATCAGTGGATTTAAATCAACTGGCATATATGATCAAAATGTAGGTGGTCCTAACCGATCAGCGATTTCCGAAAATATATTTCGTATTGACGAGTTACGAAATTATAAAAATTCTGTTGAGCGAAACCACACCACAACGGTGCTGAAGACCATAATTATGTGCGACCAAACCAGGCAGAAAATATTACAAATATGAAAATTAGCGATTTTAAAGAAACTGTAAGTAATAATCAAAATTCTAAAGAAACCCACAATGCTAATGACCAATTCGCAAGACAGAACTGAAGCTGAGTCATCTACAAATAAGTTAAGAGATACCACTAAAAATACAAATGGTAAGGAATCTAAAACTTTTGAAGAAATTCTAATAACAATGGCGAAACGCAATAAGCAGGATGGTGAAGGGAACAAATCTAGACGCAGGCTATGCCATGGTGCTGAAGTAATTACATCATATTTTAAAAAGGAACAGGATGAAGAGAACCGCCGTTTGGAAAGAGAGGAAAAACTTAAAACGAAGAAGATTGCATTAACTAAGCCCTCCAAAGTAGATGAGCCTGCGAAGAAATGTAAAGTATATGTGCCAGTGAAAAAATGAAAATGTAATAATAAACCTGATTCAGATACGGAGACACACAATGAACACGTAACATCAGATCAGTCGGATTCTCTATCTGAGAGAGATTCAGATGTTGAAAATATTCGATCAAGCATTACCGTTATTGAGGGAGATTATGTTAAAGTGAATTACGAAAGGAGACTTTATCCAGGAAAGGTATTAGAAATATGTCCTAATGGAATAAAAATATCACACATGACTACAAGCAGATTCAAAGGCAAAGGATGGAGATGGCCAGAAAACTAGATGAATTATTGTATGATGAAGACGATATCCTTAAAATAATTCAGTCCCCAAAACCTGTAAATAATAGAGGTCTTTTTAATGTATCTGAAGTGGCTTGGGAGTAGACTTTTTTACGCCCCTTATCTGTTAAGGGCATAAAAATAACTTTTTAAGTACTTCCTGCTTTTATGTTTTGTTAACAACGTTTACTAGCCAGTAAGTAGATAACTGTGTCATATTTGAATGTGAATGTATTTTCAAGTTTTTCAGTTTATAATATCAACTAAAATATCTTTTAAATTCATGTTAATGTTTTAGCTTATGAAAATAACTTATACACTGCCCAAAGAGAAAAAAAAAAGAAAAACTATCCTGCAACCTTAATTTGCATGTGGCATTATATAAATAATTGTCCGAATAAATTCAAATTAGTGTTACCGATATATTTTTATGTTTATGTTCATAACGTGGTCCAGATACCTCGTAATTATTAGAACCCATTTTCACAGTATTTTAGAAGCAGTCCAATTACCTCAGGTTTCATGAGTAACTGGGCCACCTGACGGATGAAAAAAGGTTTTTTTTTGCTAGCGAGCTATTTTTTTAGTAAGGTTTGTCAAAGCAATGCTAAAGGTCCAATAGACTCACAAAAAATTATCAAATCTAAATTCATTCGTTTCGTTCTCCAGTAACTGCTTAAAGTTTTATGTTGTAAAATGGTAGCCCATTTACCCAAACTTACCTTAGAATATTCACACCTCCTTGATGCACTTTCAATATCCTTAATCGATAGCGAAAGCAACTGATCAAAAATGACTTCAATTCTCATAGTGTTTAATTGATAAAGTTTTAATAAAAGAATTTGAATTTTGTGTTTTGTTAATGGGTGTATATGACAGAGAAAGTTATACAGTATCCCATTTTGGACACCTTTTTAATCTACTGGGTGATTTTGAAAATATTTACTTTTTAGAAACATTTTCCGTTATGCGTTAACTTACCGAAGAGGTAAAAACTGATCTTGGTAGATTTTGTACGTAAAGCTCTGAGATTATTTTGACGCACTGTGTATCTTTAGTGTTGCGGTATGCGTATGACGTATTTCTGATATTGTACTGTACGAGAGATTTTTTTAATACAACTTGTAAGTTTTATGTAATAGTTACGGCACTAGAATCTGTAGTACACCGTTGAGTATTACGTAAAAGCATATATAGATCTGCATATAAGATTGTGAGCTGAAAGAATTAAATTTGCATTGAAAATAATATTTTTGGTAAAATCTTTCTTATAAATTTAAAGATGACAAAAATGCTTTTGCTTTGGCGTTGATTCTGTTTCAGCTTTTCTGTTAGGAAAAGGTACATGACATTTAAACCCTTTGAGTGGTTGATTATGATTTAGAGGGAAGTTATTTAGTAATTTTGGTAAAACGGACATGAGAGTCTATACAAGAGGAAGGCTAAAGAGACGTTTGCTAGCGAACCCTTAGCTAGAGCGGTCGCACGCGTACGTTTATTTCTTATAGAAAAGTGCTAATATATATTGTAATAGAGCTGTACAGTTAAAACAGTGCGTGTTTACTGCTAGAACCCATTCTTGGAGATCAAATATTAAAACATTTACAAGTAAAATTCATGTATGGAGTTGAAAATTGTTATGAGATCTTTCCAAAAATTTAAATATTATTTAAACAGATTTGTGATAAACAGACCCCGGTGTGTTAAGTGCAAGTATTGTGACTTTGGACATTGTAAATTGAAATTAAGAACTACCTGCAATAATTATTAATACTGATATAACTATGTGTGTGTTTGTCAACAACATTAAAACAATTAGGCTTATAGAATTTAGACACGATTTAAAATATTAAATTGGACGAACATCTGAGAAGGCAGATAGTAAACAAATTACCCAATTAATATAAGAGTACGTGAATGAACGCTGAACATTGATTTTAGCGCCGGTAAAAGCAAAGGCCAATTGTGCGCTTGTGTATATTTTGCAAGCTTATGTTTATGTTTTAATTTTTCAAATTTCACAAAATTGGTTCAACATTTTTAACAATTGTAATAGATATTACTACGGACGGAGATAACTGTAAGGGTTATGGAAACGTTTAAATTGTATAACTTAACACCATTAAAAACCCAAAAAAGATAAGCATTTTAATAGATAAATATAAGTTTATACTAATTAGAATTGATCATGTGCGAACATTAAATATGTGGTGTGGAACAAAATACGACCTTCCTGCCTACAAAGTGAACATTAGTAGTAAATTAGTAGCATAATTTCAAAAAATAATCCGTAATCTTAACAACGGGTAACGTGAAACGTAACAATCTATTGCTTTGCCTTGATACGTAAACTACTGCTTTTAAGATAATTATGTAATCTCTATTGCAATACGTTCATAATGAAAATAGTTAACGTCGTCAAAACGTTAATGGTTTGTCATACAGTTGTTTAAACCTTTATGTCAGATAGACCTTAATAGGACTTAAATGCCAAAAAAGAATCCCAAGGAAGCTAACATGTCAATAACGTAAATTCAGTTCACACGGTTTACATCTTATTTAACCAATTAGGTTAATATTTATGGCTTATTTGGTTTGGTATCAAGAACTTGTATAAAGAAAAGTTATGTAAAATTAAATTACTTTTAAAAGAGGTATACACATTTTGCTATAAAGTTGATCAGATTCAGATATTGAAAAATCTTCGAGTAGAAATGTAAAATCATTTTTCAATTTTATTATTTTTATTTTTTTTTTTTTGCAAATGGTGCAACTTTCTAAATTGGTCTTGATGCGTCTTAGTCGTACTCTAAAATTATAGCGGTATGAAAATATTGACAACTAAAAGAGAAAATTAACTATGACGGTTGGACACAATTTCGCCTTTAAGGAAGGTTGTTGGGCTTGACAAGCACAACTTGTCACAACTATCAAAATTATGAAATTGTTAAAAAGAAACTTTGGCCAAAAGTATTTTGCAATTTTTGTTGAAAATTGCACAATTTTAGAAATACGTTATTAGAATAGAGGCACCTTGGCCGCTATTTTATTTTTTGTGACGGCACCCTTGGTCGCCATTTTTATATGCCCACATGGGGATGGTATTTTTTTCACCTGAGAATAAAAAGATTTAATCTGTTATCAATATTTATTAGAGTTGTTTCTATCAAAAGAGGTTGCATACTTGTTATTAAACTTATTATTACATTTTTTTTAATACCCATGTACAGATTGTGACCTAATTTATTTATGCATTGGGGGTTGCATCTTCGCCCCTGTCATACAAATTGTATTCTAATAAAGGGGAAGAATTAATAGATAAGACATGTAAAGATGACAAGTGTTTTCATAATAAAAATGTGTTATTTAACCTGTGTTTATTATATTAATATTAATTAATTAATTCTATTATTAATTAATAATACATAATTAATAATTATATTAATTATATTAATATTAATTAATATTTCTTAGGGTTGTTTTGCTTTTTATCAAGGATATAAAAACCTAGTCCTTAAATAATTATGTTCCATGCAGTCTTTAATATTGAAATTTAAGCGCTAGCTCAAATTTTTCGATGTCATAGGTTAGTATATTGTATTTATGACTACTAATTTCTATCTGAGTTTAAATATCATTCTGATCTAGATAACTGTTTTTTACAATGTGTTTTCGTAATAGGGTTTATTATAAAGGAGACTGCATCATTGTTACTAAAATTATTACTACATTTCTTTTGAGTTCCATTTGAGGGTTGTGGCCTTTACCTATATACGAATTTTATTACAACATGCTTATTTTTACCTTGAGAAAGTCACCTTCAAAATTATACATAATTTAAAAAAAAAGTCATTAACTTTTGCTTTACAAAACACACTTTAAACGATTTTCACCTTGAGAACGTTAAATTATGTGCACAAGGTCTAAGCAGAAATAAAATTAATTAAATGGTTACACATATGCTTTATATATTATTTTTATATTTCGTTTTGAGCTCCTTTTAATGGCGTAAAAATTGTTTTGGATTTTAATAATTGACTGTCTTGTTTTAGTATTAATAATGATAATTGGGAATCTTCTTTATAGCACACTCATATGTAAGCGTGTGTTAGTTTAGGGATGACGTTGTAAAATCAATTGCATTACTTTTAACACCTAGATTGAACTACGTAAATTGATTGATTGTTGATATGGAATATCATACTTCCTTTAAAAACAGTAAAATATATTTATAGCCATAAAGTTTATAATACAGACTAACTATTCTTTATTTATATAGATCAGGGTCCAAAAAAGGTGCTGCAGTAAATTATCGAAAACATTCTCAAATCTAGGTAATCCATAATCTCCTATGCTAAATATTAGTATGAAGACATTTTCGGTATGCAAGACTTTTGGGATGGGTGCACTTCCCCTTATGTTCGAAATTAAGTAAGACAGGTGTAAATATGAAATGGAAATATGAATTTGTATTGTAATAAGGGGCATAATGCTAACTTGTAAGACCAAAAATTTGAATTTGTTTGTGGCGCCATCTATGAGGGGAGATTTGAACTTGTATTATAATAAGTGGGCCTAATGCTAAGTTAAAAGACAGACATAGGGCTTCGTAACTTGCTTTCGGTTCTTAACCCCTGGTCCCTTGGCGGGAAATTTGAATCTATATTTAAGTGTTTACATTCTGATTACTTATTGCGAGAAATTTGAACTTGTATTCTAATAAGCGGGCCTAATGTTAGCTTATAAGACAGGTATAAAGCCTCGCAACTTGCTTTCGTGGATTAGACCCTAGGCCCCTTGGCGGGAAATTTGAATTTGTATTCTAATAAGAGGGGCTCTAATGCTAACTTGTAAGACAAGTGTAGCGATTCACAACTTACTCTCGGAACCTCGACACCTTGTCCCTACCTAGGTGTAAAATTTGAATTTATAATTGTATCTGTAGGTTAAGGCGGTAAATTTGAATCTGTATTCTAATAAGGTGGACCCCTTGACGGAAAACCTAAATTTATGTTTAAGTCTCTGCAGTTTTTTTGGTTATGCGGGGAATTTGAATTTGTATTCTAATAAGGGGCCTTAACGCTAACTTGTACGACAAGTGTAGGACTTCATAACCTACTCTCGGGGTTTAGCCGCTTGCCACATCTTTATTTTCAATGTTTTATTAAATCTTTCAGTCTCTACATTCTGATTGCATATTGCGAAAAATCTGAACTGTATTCTAATAAGGGGGCTTAATGCTGACTTATAAGACAGGTATAGAGCTTCGCAGCTTGCTTTCGAGTATTCGCCCCTGGAGTAAAAGTTGAAATTGTATTTAAGTCATTGCAGGTTATGGCGGGCCCGCAAAATTTTACCTATATGAGGCCCAGATGCATACGTCTGACCTTAAAAGCTAGTGTTAGACCCCTTATTTTAAATTTCCCACCATAACCATTACAGGGACCTGTATGCACTTTTAAAATATACCGCTAGGTGGCGTCAGCTGTATTGCAGAAAACATTCGTTAGTCTATACACAAATAGATAGCGCTGTTAAGGGGGCCAGGGGTCTAAGCCCCGAGAGTAAGTTGCAAGGCCATATACCTGTCTTATAAGCTAACATTAGTTCAGATTTCTCGCAATAAATAATCAGAATGTGAACACTTAAATACAAATTCAAGTTTCCCACCAAGGGACCAGGAGGCTATGACCCGAAAGCCAGTTGCGAAGCCCTATCTCTGTCTTATAAGTTAGCAATAGGCCCCTTATTAGAATACAAGTTCAAATTTCTCGCAACAAGTAATCAGAATGTAAACACTTAAATACATATTCAAATTCAAATTTCCCGCCAAGGGAAAAGGGGCCAAGACCCGAAAGCAAGTTGTAAAGCCCTATACCTGTCTTATAACTTACCATTAGGCTCCCTTATTATAATACAAGTTCAAATCTCCCCTCATAGATGGCGCCACAAACAAATTCAAATTTTTGGTCGAGTGGCGAGGAGCTGAGAATAAGCTGTTAAGCCCTACATGTGTCTTACAAATTAGCATTATACCCCTTATTACAATACAAATTCAAATTTTCAGCCAATGCGCCTCGACAAAGTGGCAAAACCCCGACAGCAAGTTGCGCAACCCTACACCTGTCTTACAGGTTAGCATTAGACCCCTTATTATAATACAAATTCAAATTTTCCGGCAAGGGTACCACGACAATACACGAAGGACCACGAACAAGCTCCGATCACGACAAGGGGTGAAGACCCGAGAACATGTTGCGACGCTCTACGCCTGTCTTACCTAATTTTGAACATAAGGGGAAGTGCACCCATCCCAAAAGTCTTGGCTACCGAAAATGTCTTCACACTAGTATTTAACATAGGAGATTATGAATTACCTAGATTTGAGAATGTTTTCGATAGTTTACTGTAGCACCTTTTTTGCGACCCTGATCTACATAAATAAAGAGTAGTTAATCTGTATTATAAGCTTTATGGCTATGAATATATTTTACTATTTTTAAAGAAAATATGATATTCCATATCAATAATCAGTCAGTTTACGTTGCTTAATCTGGGCGTTAAAAGCAATGCAAATAATTTTAAAATATCATCCCCAAACTAACACACACTTACCTATGAGTGCGGTATAAAAAAGATTCCCAAATAATCATTATTAATACTAAAATAAGACAGTCAATTATTAAGATCCAAAACAATTTTACGCCATTAAAAGGAGCTCAAAACGAAACAATATATAAAGCATATGTGTAACCATTTAATGCATTTTATTTCTGCTTAAACGTTCTCAAGGTGAAAATCGTTTAAAGCGTGTTTTGTAAAGCAAAAGTTAATTACTTTTTTTTTAACTATGTATAATGTTGAAGGTGACTTTCTCAAGATAAAAATAAGCATGTTGTTGTAATAAAATTCGTATATAGGCAAAGGGCACAACCCTCAAATGGAACTCAAAAGAAATGTAACAATAATTTTAATAACAATTATGCAGTCTCCTTTATAACAAACCCTATTACGAAAACACATTGAAAAAAAACAGTTATCTAGATCAGAATGATATTTAAACACAGATAGAAATTAATAGTCATAAATACAATATGCTAACCTATGACATTGAAAAATTTGAGCTAGCACTTAAATTTCAACATTAAATACTGCATAGAATATAATCGTTTAAGGACTAGGTTTTTATATCCTTGATAAAAATCAAAACGGGCCCTAATAAATATTAATAACAGATTAAATAAAACCTTTTTATTATGAAAACACTTGTCATTTTTACATGTCTTATCTATTAATTCTTCCCCATTATAAGACTAGGGTCCCTTATTAAAATGCAACTCCCAATGCATAAATAAATTAGGTCACAATCTGTGGATGGGTATTAAAAGAAATGTAATAATAAATTTAATAACAATTATGCAATCTCCTTTGATAAAAACAACACTAATAAGTATTAATAACAGATTAAATCTGTTTATTCTCAAGTGAAAAAAATACGATCCCCACGTGGACATGGGTGACGTCACAAAAAACAAAATGGCGGCCAAGGTGCCTCTATTCTACTTACGTTTGATAGTTTCTCATTGTACTGGATTAGAACAACAAGCAGAATTCGTTTATCTGTAACGTCTTAAAAATTATAGCGATATGAAGATAACATCAAGACTAAGTTTTTAGATGCACAGTTGACTATGACGATCTGACACAGTTTTAGTATTAGAGTTTTTTTCAAATTCTGTCATTTTTGTAACCTATTTGGATGGTTTCATCCTATACTCGACTAACGCAGATCAGCACAGCTTCAGAATTCATTTATCTGTTCATTTATATGAAAATATTTTTTTATTTACTGAAACTTATGATCACTTAGTAGAACCGATTTCTTTAATGACGGTAGAAAAAATATTGTACGCAACTTGTGCCAAAAGTGTTCATTGCAATCAACGTGTTGTCTAACTCGGCCAAAAGTTGGATAAATGCACGTCGCGTACAATAAGCACTCACTTTTTGCACTCGTTACATAAATCACTATTAATCTATTAGATATCTAGTTATTGATTATTACTAAATGTCATAGTTTTTTGTTCTTGTGAGTTATATGTAATATCGAAACCGGTCGAGCAGTAATATAAATAAATAGTTTTCAATGTAGTAGAATTGCGTTCAATTTATTAAATGTATTGTACAGGGTGGCCAACTAAGAATGCGAGGTACTGTATCTAGGAAACTATCCATCGTAGAGGCTTGCGCCAAAAAAAGTTATTAAAACGGCCAATACAAAAACCTGGAAAATATTTTCAAGTTTCTGAAATAGCCGCTAGGGGGCGTAACTACAATCTTGAATCTAAAAAGTGACGTTTCTGTGAATTCTGCTATATTAACCTAATAAAAAAATAACTGATCTTTAAAGTCGAGGATAATCTGAACTTTTTTTGTTTGGTACTTTTTGACGTATGCTAAAAATAAAGTGGTGGGGGGTATTCAAAGGTTTCCTTAAATAACCCCTTGTATCTTCGAAACGACTAATCCGATTTTAATAAACTTAGGCGCGTTGAAATGGGCTGTTCTTGGGCTACAAATGTTATAATATTTGAAGTTTTGTTAGTTTCACGCTAGAGGGCTTTGTTCGACAGTCCGACACAAACGGTTAATTTTCGCAAAAAAATTAAATGCATTGGTATGACTTTTTTTTCATGAACAGGTAGCTAAATGATGCCTAAACCGCATATCTTGTTCCTAACCTAAAATATCGGTCAAAGAAAACTTTATACGAAAATCCCTTAAATTTTTATTTTTTTTAACTATATTTTCTGGAATTGTTTCTATTGTGTAAGTTGTGGCCCTAAAAGGACCGATTTAAAGGAGGAAAGTTTTAATGCCCCGTAAATGCTCAAAATGCTGACCATCGCGTTCTATGCATTACTGAAGCCTCTCATGACTAGACAAAACTGCAGGTTCAATTTCGGCTCTCGGTATGTTACGTATTGCGTTACTAATCCGGTTTTTCATATCTTCTCTAGACTTAGTAGGTTGAGTCCGAAACACGATGCCTTTAAGCGCCCCATAAATAAAAATGCAGGCAAGTTAAGTCTGGCGATCGCGGAGTATGGAAACAGACTTCCTCTTCAATCCACCGCTGTTGAAATACTGCATTAATATGCTCGCACATTAATAGAAAATGTCTGGGCAACCATCCAACTGCAAAAACAATTTTTTGCTTGTTTCCAGATTCACATCTTCCAACAACAACGGTAATTGATTGGGCAAAAGTCAAGAAATACATTGTCATTTAGGGGTTGCTCGAAAAAATATGGCCCAACAATTCTGCCTCCCAGTATGCCACACCATACATTTAAACTCCAACGTCCTTGGCGCTGAACTTCACGCAACCAATGAGGATTTTCTGCAGACCAATAATGCATATTGTGCAGATTGACTCTCCCGTCACTACTGAAGGTGGCTTCATCGGTCCAAAGAATTTGAAATAAAATTCTATTTTCGCATATCATGCCTAACATCCAATGGCAATAGTCTAACCTTCGATCAAAATCTTCCTTTCAAGGCCTGATGCAAAACGACATGATATGGGTGCATTCTTAAAGTAATTAAAAAAAGTTTAAACGAATACCTATATATTTTGATGGCCATTAGAACTTACCTATGGTCCTTCAAAATATTTTGAACCGTTGTCCGTGATATGCCCAACTCAGTGGATAATGCTCTGTGCTAACATGAGGATTTCCTTCAATATAGCCCAGCACACGTTAATATTTTCTTGTGTTCTTCCAATTATTTGCCGTTGAAACGTTGGCCGAAAATTACCATTGGGTCGTAAGTTTGCACTAATCGAGGAAAAACTCTTACATCGCAAAGACGCCGATTTGATATCGAGCCGCGTAAACTCTTTTAGCTACTGCGGCATTCTGAAGACATTCAAAATAAACCGCAAGCATATCAACAGTTCATTATTCGTAAAACGCATTTTGAAAGCACAAAATTGCTCAAAGTAACGCGAAAGTATTGACAACTATTGACAATTTGAGGATTATGTATGTTTTGTTTAGGTATCTGTTTCCATTGCCTGTTCTATTAATTGTATTTTCGTATATATCCATAGTGAATAGCATTTAAACAACAAAAATAGGCCTTTCGTATAACTTTTAGATTGCTTACTTGCCCGTATAATTTAAAAGGGTGATTTTATTCTGGTGAATAAATTTACAAACATTTAAAATCGCAATTTCTAGGTAACCTATTCAGAGCCGAAATTGAAGCTGCAGTTTTGTCTACCCATAAGAGGCCTCAGCAATGCACAGAGTGATGGTCAGCATTTCGAGCATTTACGGGGCATTAAAACCTTCCTCCTTTAAATCGGTTTTTTTAGGGCCACAACTTACATAATAGAAACAATTTTAGAAAAATATAGTTAAAAAAAATAAAAATTTAAGGATTTTCGTATAAA
The DNA here is from genome assembly GCA_036346205.1 of Vesta saturnalis. NCBI lineage: Eukaryota > Metazoa > Arthropoda > Insecta > Coleoptera > Lampyridae > Vesta > Vesta saturnalis. The sequence continues at coordinate 1,917,342 of JARFJB010000960.1, read as the reverse complement.
GTTTTCTTTGGCCGATATTTTAGTTAGAACAAGATATCGAGATGCGGTTTTCGCGAGGTTGTTTAGGCATTATTTAGCTACTTGTTCATGAAAAAAGTCATACCAATGCATTTAATTTTTTGCGAAAATTAACCGTTTCTGTCGGAATGTCGAACAAATCCTCTAGCGACGACATGTGAAACTAACAAAACTTCAAATATTATAACATTTTAGCCCAAGAATAGCTCATTTCAACGCGTCCAAGTTTGTTAAAATCGGCTTAGCTGTTTCGAAGATACGGTTATTTAAGGAAACCTTTGAATACCCCACACTTTATTTTTAGACATACGTCAAAAGTGCCAAACAAAAAGTTCAGATTATCCTCGACTTTAAAGATCAGTTATTTTTATTAGGTTAATATAGCAGAATTCAAGAAACATCACTTTGTTAGATTCAAGATTGCAGTTACGCCTAGCGAACTTGAAAATATTTTCCAGGTTTTGTATTAGCCGTTTTAGTAAAACTTTTTTTGCGCAAGCCTCTACGATGGATAGTTCCAGATACAGTACCTCGCATTCTTAGTTGGCCACCCTGTACACGACGATAAAGGTAAATGAACATCTGCTGAAAATTCATTTGTTGCTAACTGCGTCCGTAAATTAACATTTTTGATTCGATGCTAAAATGACCCTTTATCGACTTATACAGGGTGTTATATTGTGAAATACGCATACGTTAGGAGTAGGTAGGGGACACCGAGATTGTTCGAAATGACCTAATTTAATGAGTGTTAGATCATTTATACCCAAGATACAGGATAATTCGCTCAATTATTTAATACTTGATAACTTACGAACCACACTGTATCAGTTTTTTTATATTCACTCCATGTTTCGTAATATTCGCCCAATATGGTACCGAGTAGAGTATAAATCAAAATTAGAATCCAGGTTCGGACTTAAAAATTAACAACTATGATTTGTTTTAAAACAGTATTATGGAAATATGTTTGCCTATACAAGATGTCCAGAAACTCTCCTGACAAACGGAAACTACACATTACACATACTAGACATGGTTTTATGTCGGTTTAACCTAAATTACCTTAATCAAAAAATGCGTTGTAAGGGGGCTAGAGCCCTTTGAAGTTGTACCGTCAAGTCACTTTTTGTTAAATATCTCAAAAACACCGCTACGGAATAAGTTCAAACTTGGTACAACCAATAAGTCGATAATGACAAACCGGCCACTGAGAACACGATTTTCTTATTGCCATCAGAAGCGGTCCACTGTAGGGGGAGGGGGGGGAGCAACAGCTTTTTTTTATGTTCAATGTTTTAATGGATTTTGAATCAAACTTAAAAACTACGATATTTTCTATACAAAATGTGCTATCTCATACCGTTTGTAAAATAAATTTAAACTTTTCTGTTTCTGGCAGAAAATACCGATTCATTACTAAATTATGTTTTCAATGCCTGGTTGACTGTGATAAATCAACAAAGAGTATCTGATTTTATTTTCTAAAGATAGTATAATACAATTTATGTATCTAACATAAAAAATAACATTAAAGGCAACTAACAACAAGCAGAACAGAACGTATTTCTATAGCATATGCTCCACATGACGATTTGTTTCTATTCTTTTCTGTAAAGATTGTCAAATTTTTGCAAAAATTCAACGATTATCTCTAATTTCATTGCAAACATCTTCAATTCTTTCCCACAACTGATCATGCGTGTCTATTGGAACAGCATAAACTAATGATTTTAAGTATCCTCTAATACAGAAATCACAGGGCATTGATAACGTAATTTAGTAATGAAACGGTATTTTCTGCCAGAAACACAATAAGTTTAAATTTATTTTTCTCGGAAAAGGTATGAGATAGGGAACTAAGTGTATTTTGCATGGAAAATATCGTAAAGTTTTTAAATTTGATATAAAATCCATTAAACAATTGAAAAATTGAAAAATTCTCGTTAAAAAAGGCTGTTGCCCCCCCCCCAAGTGGATCGCTTCTATTGGCAATAAGAAAATAGTGTTCTCAGTGGCCGGTTTGCCATTATCGACTTATTCGTTGTTCCAAGTTTGAGCTTGTAACGTAGCGGTCTTTGTGAGATATTTAACAGAAAGTGACTTGATGGTGCCGTGCCGTTTTCAAAGGGCTCCCTTAGAAGACATTTTTGGATTAAGGTGATTCAGGTTAAATCGAGGTAAACTCATGTCTAGTATGTGTAGTTTCCGTTTGTCAGGAGAGTTTCTGTACAAAAAAAGCAGAAAAAAGTTATGTTGCCATAAAAATATCTTTGGTATTTCGGCATACATTTAGTTGTTTTGTTAACACTACAACTTATGTTATGGGTTTGTGTTTCCATCAACAGACACCTTTTACTGTTTCTGACATGGGCGTAGCCAGCGAGGGGCAGGGAGGGACAACTGCCTCCCCCCCTGGAAGAGCAAAAATAAATTAAATAATTTTTAAATTTTAATAAACAAAAAATTAATCCTAAAATATACATATTTTTCTGTTCTGCATATTTTTTTGTTATCTGTTTTATATATTTTGTTTGTTGTTGTGGTCGTTTGGTTGCTTTTATGAATATTTTAAAATTAATTAATAACCTCTAATAAATAAAATTATTCGCGTCTCCTTTGTCACTAAAATATATTTCATCAGCAAAAACAAAGCTGTTTGAAAACTGACATAGTGTTCGATTCAACCACTTAACAGTCGGACATTTTTGAGAAAAATGGTAAAAAATTGTCACTTTTTTTGTTTTCATTTAACTACATTTTTTAATCCTATTAATTAATTAAAATAAATTTACTCAATAAGTAGTTTTAGTGTGAAATATTTTGAAACATTCAATACACAATCCTACATCAGAATCCGAAATAAATACTCTTATAACGTACGTAAGACCTGCACCAACAAGTTAAAACAGTTAAAACAAAAGTTGTCTGAACGAGACTCGGGATCGTCAGTGTACGGAAAAATGTCACGCCCGAGTGCAGTTCGTGCAAAACTATCAAGTGGTTAAAACACAACTTGCTCCAAATCCTAACATAGGACAATATTTTTTGCAACAACTATTGAGTTGGTGTGTAAGTGCTCTTGTCTAGCGACAGTGTCCTATTTAATAGTGTAACGAAACGCCACTGGTTTTCTTCGAGAAAAATCGAGATACAAGTGAGAAATATACGGAACCGGCGATGCGAATGTTCTGGCAATTTCTAGACTCAAAAAGGGTATATAAAATTGCCTATCCGGCGCAAGACAGACAGTACAGTACAGTATATAGTGCAGGATACGAAGTTGCATACGGCGAATAAAAAGCGAGGCGCGAGATTTAAAAGCGGAATAGTTAAAAGTGTTGAGAAAGTGAATATTTGTGTTGTTTTGTTAACTTTATTGGTTTTAAATAAAGTTGGTGTGAATAGTTATCAGTGTTAAATTATTGCCTGAGAAACAAGAGGGAAAATCCGTAACAATAGTTTTACCACAGAATAAAGAGACAGAAATCACAGAAAAGACAATATGGATATAAGAAATTGGTTACAAAAGGTAAGTTAAATAATTTCAGTAGAAAATTAAATTTTAATTAAAACTTTAGAGTCATTCCATTAGAAATGGTCCAAAAATTTGAAAATTGGTTGCTCGACCAGCACCAAATAAAACAAAACTACCATGTAATGATAGCTTATAATGTAGATATGTTATATCCGATGTTAATTTTTGTTCAAAATTATTTGTATCGCAACGTTTGGAAAAAAATTCAATTGCAGCCCTTTACAAAATTACCAATTGCTCTTTACTCTTTGCTTGTATCTTTGTGGAACAATTTTTATTAGCTTTTTGGCAAAAGATTCTGTGCATTATTAATATAATTTTATATATTTTTCATTATTATGATGCCGACTTTTTTGCCTTCCAATTATAACAAAAATTACAATAATGCACCGATTTTGACAGCTGATATCTCAAATGGGACTAAATATAAAAACTTGAAATTTTCACATATTAAAGATCAAATAGCACTTTATACGTGTTATTAATTTCATTTTGTGTTTTTAATCTAGAGAAAAAATATTAACATCGGATATAGTATATCCACATTATAAGCTATCATTACATGGTAGTTTTGTTTTATACTAATTTTTATACTAGGGACTAAGAACAAGAATGATATTAGGTTATTATTTTTAGGTCAAAATCTCTAAAACGGAAAAAGTTCATGATGACAGTAGTGGAAGTGGAAGCAATGATTGTGATGGACATGAAAATAAAATGGTCGGAACATCAAAACCGGAATCTATTTTTGAAGGAGGCTCAAGTAGTTCTTCAAATCTACATGAAGCTGTCTCTGGAACTGGGATCTCTAAAAAAACTGAAGAACGCGATGGCTACTATGAAAATGACATTGGTCGTTATGTTAGTTGTGCCAATAACTTGCCTTCTGAAAAAAAGAAGGAATTGTTGACAAACCCTTGGGTTCCATCATCCAATTACGATTTTGCTTCTGATGCCATTCACTTGAAAAGAAAATTTAACCATCACTGGTTAGATCAATATACTCCATGGCTGTTGTACTCAAGTCGTTTGAAAGGTGCTGTATGTTTGTATTGTGTTTTATTTCCGTCAAGAATTGCTACAGTTAAAGGAGTTTTGGGGTCATTTATGGTAAGGCCTTACATGAAGTTTAAGGATATACATGAAGATTGCAGAAAGCACGTTGGCAGCCATTATCACAAATCTTCAACAGCTGCTGCAAGAGCATTTCTTGAAAATGCTCCTGTTGAAGTCCATTTGCAAATAGGGCACCATCAGACGATTGAAGAAAATAAACAAATATTGTCAGCAATTATTTCATGCATAATATTTTGTGGAATTCATGATTTGCCGCTTAGAGGAAAACAAGGAAATTAGGGAGTTTTTTTTGACCTTTTAAATTTGAGGATTGACTCTGGTGATGAGAAGCTAAAGAGCGACTTGGATAAATGTCAAAAAAACGCAGTCTATACCTCACCAACAATTCAAAATGAGATCATATAATTATGCGGTGAAGTTATCAAAGAAAAAATAATCGAAGACTGTAAACGGGCAAAAGCTTATGCTGTAATGGCTGATGAAACAGCAGATATCGCTGGAAAAGAGCAGCTTTCTATTGGATTAAGGTTCTATGATGAAAGCCAAAAATAATCAGGGAGGAATTTGTAGGCTACATTGAGTTAAAATGTCAAGATGCTTCTACAATCGCTAGCGCAATTCAAAGTTCTTTAGATTTGATGCGTGTTTCCACGATGGCCGGAAAGAAGGTGGTGTACAGGCCATTCTTAAAAAAGTACGCTAAATCTTTATTTTTCCATTGCTCCAGCCACAGACTAAATCTTGTGGTCAATGATACTAGCAAGCTACCAGAAATAAGAAACACAATTGCAACGGTTAAAGACACAATAACCTTCTTTCGTGAATCGCCAGCCCGTAGGAAATCGGTTCCAAATCTTTCAAGGCTCTGTGAAACCAGATGGTCGGAAAAATATAAGAGCATAAAAAAATTTTCAGAAAGCTTCACTGACATTGTTAAAGCACTAGAACATCTATCTGTCGAAGGAAACTATGCCACAAGAAAATCTGCCTACCAATTGCACTGCGCAGTTACTAAACCAATATTCATCTTAGGTTTAAACATAATTGCAAGATACTCTGTATGGATATGGTTATGGTGAAGAAACATATTGATGATATTCTAGATGTAATTAAAGAAGATCGGAAAGATGTCGAAAATGTTTCTTATGAATTATTTAAAAAATCACTTGATATCGCAGAGAAAGTAGGGGTTGAGTTGTCAGTACCACGAGTCACTCAAAAGCAAGTACACAGAAGTAATCCACCATCTGAGTCTGCAGTTGAATACTGGAAGCGGTCAATAATCATCCCCTATCTTGATTCTTTAACTTCGTCTTTGGATGCTAGATTCTCCAACAAAAATACACCTGCTTTTGCTTTAACTTATCTTCATCCTTCAAGCATGCTCAAAATGGCTTCAAAAGATTTAAAAAATGATGCAGAATCTTTCATGGAATTTTATAAGTTGGGTGATGTCTCTGCAGAATTAGATTTGTGGTACAATATGTGGAAGAAAAGAATTTAACAGAAGACAAATTAAAGGACATTGAAGTGCACTGCTAATATTAAGTGCTTTCCCATCCACTACTGCTACCGTGGAAAGATCGTTCAGTACCCTGCGAAGGGTAAAACCTGGCTCAGGAGTACAATGGGTGATGACAGACTCACTGGGTTGTGTTTGATGAGTGTGCATCGAAAATTTTGAAGGAAAATCAGGACTGCATAGTGAAGAAAGTTTTGGATAAATTTAGTTTAAACCCAAGAAAAATGTTATTAGTTTAATTTAAGTATAATTAAAATCTCAAAGTTTTGTTTTCATTTGCCTTTTCTTTTTATCCTAAAATTTTACATTTTGAACGACCATGGACCATGGTTTGCCCCCCCCCTGTTATAAATCCTGGCTACGCCCTTGGTTTCTGATCAATTGATTCTTAAGGGTACTGGGCTTCAGAATGATGTTTGTGTAGTGAAATTGTCCGAAAATCAAATGAAATGCGCCAAAAATTAGATTATGGGGATAATTTGGTTTGGGTGACTACAGAAAATTGTGCTAATCTGAACATAATGTTTGCTCATTTTTGTTAAACACTGAATTGCTTTTGGTAAACCTTAAGTCGGGATACAATGTTTGCCTTTTTGTTATTTAATTACCATATCTTATCTTAAGTGATTAAAAACCACGACTCAGTCTTTAATTAACTGACGTACAATAAACTAATTAAAGCAAACTTACAAATTGATCTCAAAGTTAATGCATACTTATTTTATTGACTTGCATTCCACAATTACCTAAAAGAAGTTGAATCAAATGTACAATAATAAATTGTAGTTTATGACAAATTGTATAAATAAAGATCTTTATAAACATAGATTGCAATTCCAACACAAATACGTTACATGTAAATTATTACTAAAATTAGCACACTTGTGTTTAAACAAAATTAGGGATTTTTTATTAGTGATGAGTGATTCTAACAATTTGAAACATGAAATCACAAATGTGGATTACAAATGCACGTATAGTAAGTGTGGGTAAACACATGTACATTCCTTGCTTTATTAAAAAATTAGATATTATTAAAAATTTACCTGTAAAATATGTTGCGGTATTCTTAGATCAGCTCGTTTTTCCTCGTCACTATCCAAAAGTGAAAAATCATCTGAAAGATCGTCCTCTTCCGAAAATGAATCTAAATCCTGATAATATTGTGAATCTTTTCTTACACTTAAAGGTGAAGAATTAGTAGGACTATTTTCACTATCGGCACCTGACCAATCCATTCCACTTCTTGTCCCGTTTGACGTTGTAAACGTTAACATCGGCTAAAGATTAATTATTGTTACAAAACTAATCTCTAATATTAGTAGTGAAGTATCAACATCAAGAGGAAGTTACATTACATATCTCGTTTGTATTTACTCCCACACGATTTGATATTTAAATTTGATTAAAACGTTTACATTTAAAAAATAAATAAAACTTACCATCGATAATTGAATATAGGTAGAAATGACCGATTTGAAGGAACTTATATGACTGAATAGAAATTTTAGAATATTGTTGCTTGTTAAGGGTGAGGGATTTTGCAGTATCAGTAGCTTCACATAACTTCACCCCTTATCTCAGTTTTACAGGCACCCTTACTTCAACCAATCGGATTTATGTGAGGGCGGATGCTGTAAGCGGAACTCCACCTTTAAATATTGTCACAAAATTTTTAATCACGGATTCTAATTAAAGGATCCAGAAAAGTGTTCGCGTTCTAAATTTAAAGCGTCACGTTTCGCTTAGTTTATACCAAACAATGTTAAGATTAACGTTTTGACCAATGGCGAATTTCATTCGTTTAACAAATGTTGAATTCAGGTGTTCATAATATCGTATAAGGATTTTATTGCTAAAGATTGTAGCAAATTGACTTTAGCGAAAGGTGTTTAAAACTTGCATCATAGCTTATTTACCATATCAAAGCAATATGTTGATTTTTATTGCCATAGCAACGTAATCCATTTCTACACATTGTACATTTTATTTTCTGAAAGTTTATAAATTTAATTACAATTTTTAGCAATTAATTTATAACAATAAAATTCATTTCAATAGACTCGTTATCAGGAAAAAAAGTATAATCAACGAAATGGATTGCTCACCTATACTGCAGTGTTAATTGAAAAGGGCCTAACCCAATTTTGAGAAAGATGTGGCTAAAGTTTGTTTGCTGTGCCATCATTGTTTATTCGAGTAGCAGTATCGTATTAAATGAAACGATTCTCGATAACGATTGAATTTTAGTGAATTAATTCGAAATTAGGTGTGGTATTGTAAAGTTTTACCTTTGATAGGCCTTTTCGTGCTAACTTTTCGCGAGATAACAACTAACTCAGAAGGGTCTAACTGCAGTCCAATAGGAAACAAAGTCAAAAAAGGTTAATTAAGTATGACAAATTAGGAAGCAGGATTTGAAGGATCTTTAGTAAATCAGGTTTAACACTACTGCCTTTCTATAAGTATTTATTTTTTATGAACTCTTTTTCAACTAACACAAAAAAATATTATAAACAAAAATGTAACGTAATAAACCTAAAATTTAAACGTTTTAATCATCGTTAAGTGGTTCCTCATGGACACTCTCTGGCAAAATAATAATCTGGCTGGGGGTATAACAGGAGATAATTTGTTTAATAAAATTCGTTTTCTCTCGGAACTAATTCCCAATTTTGTAATTGGTTGTTTGGTTTCTGTATACCTAGAATGTAACAGACACATTAATCACTAAATAAATTGAACTAGTTTAGAAATAACATAACATAACATAACCTTCACGCCATTCCCTTGCGCGGTAGACAAAGCGATCCCTGCCTCGTTTATTTAGAAATATTTCTCATGCCTTCCTATCCCTACATACTTCCACAATTATTCATACATTGTCCCTGACATGTCCTTTTATTTTTAAAACTCCTTACCTTTCTTTCTTTTATCATACATTCTACTACATTCAGCCAAGTTTTATGCAAGCCCGGCCTTACCTCTAACCTCACCCCACTCATTCTCTCATAGTGACCAAACCAACGTAATGCACTAGTTTTATATCTGTCCATCATCGTCTTTTCCTCTACACACTCCGTCATTTTCCACTTATGTTTTATTTTATCGCTTTTCGTTTTACCACATGCGCTGCTCAGGTATCTCATACCCACAGTATTTATTTTTTTTCGTGCTTTTTTTGACATACCCATGTCTCACTTCCATACAGTACTGACAGGACAAACACGCCATTATCGATTACTCGTTTCGCAGCTAGGCTCTTGCTATCGTTTCTCATTATCGTCCACATACTTCCTGTCACTATCCTTCCAACATTGACAATTCGTCCAATCTCGCCATCCCTTGTACCATCTGCAGTCAACCTTCTACCCAGATATACCAACTCATCCACTTGTTCCACAATTTCATCTTGCAGAGTTATATACTCTACTCTCCTTTCCACCTTCCCGATTGAATACCACAATTTTAGTTCACGTTTACCTTTTGGTCCATGCTCTCACAGACTCTATGAAACTTCCTCAGAGCAGTTTATAGCTCATCCGTACTCTCACTTAATAAGACTGTGTAATCTGCATACACCAGTACTCGTACATTTACGTCACCAACCATTACACTATTTGTATCGGTACATGCTTGCCTAACACATTTATCCATGTATACATTAAACAACCATGGCGACATCACACAGCCTTGTCGCACTCTTTGTTCAACACTAAAGTATGCGCTCACACCTCCTCTCACATGCTCGGCTACCGTTGTATACTGCCCTTATTCTGTTTATTAGACCGTTATTTACGCCATATTCATTTAATATTTCCCACCGCTTCTCCCTATGCACTCTGTCGTATGCTTTCTCCAGATCTACAAACGCATAGTACAACTTCCTATTTACACTTAAACACTTTTCGATCACCTGCTGGAAAGCAGTCATCTGATCAACACATCGTCTCTCTGGCATGAAACCACTCTGCACATCCCAAATCTTAGTTTGTGTAGTTTCTCGTACTCTCTATCAATCAGTGTCATTATCTACTAATTTGTCTACCCTAATTCTGGTCGTTCGCACTACGTTTACTTTCCTTCCCTAGACCCACTTTTGCCCTAAACACACTTTCGACACAAACAAAAAGTGGTCCGATCCACATTCTGATCCGCGCATTACTTTTGTGCCTCTCACCAGGTTTCTAAGTCGTTCATACTTTTAGATTCACCTCTTTGCAAGCATACATATGCACATTTTATGTTTAAACCACGTATTAGATACAAACAGGCTTTTCTCCACACAGATGTTCAACAGGCATTCTCCATTCGCATTTTTGGTCTCCGAACTTTCCTAGAACGCGTTCAGTACGTTCTCTCTGTACACCTATACATCCGTTCATATCTCGCAATATCATCACTCTTTCGTTTGGGTTACATACGTTCAACACGTTCTCTGCATCATTACAGAAGTTCTCACACTCTTGGTCTTAACTTTCGCCATTCACCGATGCATAGCATGCAATAAGAAAAATTCTTCGATACTCCACTTTCATTCTAACCCACATTACCCGGGGAGATACTAATTCGTACTGTTTAACGCATCTTCTCACTATTTCACTTACGATCACCCCACCTGACGATAGTGCTAGACTGCCATCCTCCATCTCCTTTGCGCTTTGTGTCCGATGCTCACAGAATATCAAACTACCTTTTGTACATTACATTCGCAATTTCAATTTCTTTACCATGCATACCTCTAACACCGTACCGACTCGCCATTCATTACTTGCAGTCGACAGAAACAGGGCGTGCCTGTGTCGACCTTGACCGTCCCTTGTAGCCAGGTCGATCGGAGGCAATTGTATTGTTCTTTTGAGTACATAGCGGGCAGACCGGTTACTATCCAAATCGTGCCCCGTACGATATAGCATTCTACTAACGGTATCGGCCTACCACCGCACAGTTATTTGCCTACTGCCCGATACGTAAGTATATAAGTATGTATATATATATATATATATATATATATATATATATATATATATATATATATAATATATATATATATATATATATATATATATATATTTATTACATAATCTCCAATCACGATTTGATCTAGATATTTATTTTCATCATTACAGCTAATAAAACAAATTCTTATGGCAATGGTTATGCTTATGTATTATTGAAAACGGATTTATAGCAGTTATATAACTTTAAGTAGGAACTGATCGCTTACTTTATTTTTATATGGATTTGATCTAGCTATTTTTTTCTATTGAAGCTAATAAATGAATTATCATGACAATGGTTATGTTTGTATTGTTACAGAAAGGGGATTAATGGCATTTATATAACGTTAAGTAGGAACTGACCGCTTACATCGATCTTAAGCTGTACATTTTTTGTTTTTTGAATCTCGTCCAGTATATTTTGAATTTTTATACAACTGTTACAGATACGTATTTATGATTGTTTTATATACCCTCGCTACCGTGGGAATAGAATAAGTGACTTCATTAGTTCTCAAAATTTGATGTTATTGAAGAATCTTTACGTGTTGGCGTTTTTACGCTTTTAGTTTACTTTACGATTATATGAGTTTTAACAATCGTTAAAAGGAACCGTATTTTTCGTTGAACTACAGTGCTATAGAAATCCTAAATACTATTTGCGTGCCTTTTTTGTATAAGCCATTTTACACGTACCAACATTCTACTGGTTCGATTATTATTTGTTTATTATTAATTCAAATTTAGAACTTTATTTAGCAATTATTGTAATTATAAAAATGAACTTGTTTAAATTAAAACCTAGACAAAATGAGTGGTGTTTCTACTTTCACGTTTACCTTATAATTTTTGTTTTAACAAACCTACCTTACATGGGTTTGAAGGAAACCGCATAGAAATGCAACAATCATGTTTTCGCGTTTTTTTTTATTTCTGCATCTATAGAGTCATTTCACACGTTAAAATACACACCGCAAATCGAGTAACATCTATAGGCAAAATTCAGATATGAAATAAATGGTTTGGTATTGAACAAAATGAAATATTTATCTGTATGCCAGATTCCTCTTCAATAGACCTTTTATAGATGAGTGTGTTGTGACCTCTGCTAAAAGTGACTTGCACAATTTCGCTTAGATACGGTCTGGGAACAGTTTTTACTTAATTACAACGTACCGTCTTTCCAGGCAAACACCTTGTTCACTGTCATTTGTGTGACATTAGCGGTGCGCCTGCCTTTTTGAACAGCACCTACAAAATCGGCGAAATCATACACACGTCCTTAACGTTTCAAGAATAGTTCGACTTGGTGATGAAATGCATCAGCGGCCGTGAACGTGTGTCCTGGTTCAAAATATTTTAC
>JARFJB010000960.1:1862324-1899824 GCA_036346205.1 Vesta saturnalis | reverse complement strand
AGTAGCACCAAATTATGGCACATAAATGATTTCGATACAATCGTCAGCTTTTATTTTTCTGTTAATGATACGGGCACCGAAATTTGTTCTTGGTGACAAATTAGCACCAAATTATAGTATAGGTTTCTAACGATTGTGCTGCAATGGCTGTACTAATTTTAGGTGCGTCTCATCTTCGGCTCACTATTGTGACGTAAATTAATAGTTTTGTGTATTTAAATTGTAGACAGGTGCTGTTTATGTAAAGGTATTGAAACTATATTAAAATTATATTGATTCATGATGTTCTCTAAACCGTAATAAGTAACTAAACCATCCCTACAAAAACTCTAATTCAAAATTATTTTTGTAATCTACTTGAACGGGCCATCATAAGAAATGATTTATTAAATTCTAATATGTTGATGATAATGTTAAAGGGGTAACACAAATAACGCAATCAATAGACCACATTCATAGGGATAGCCTGGTTGGCAGTTTTATCTTTTTGACATTGGTGCTTTCACTTTTAAGCCTGGGAATTCCCAAGGCCGCCCACGTGACTGGCTCCAAGTTTGACCTTGACGTAATTTGGCCTTGAAAATTTTTTTATAAACGATTTCACCTTGAGAAAAGTCACCTTCGACATTATACATGTAAAACGAGTAATTAAGTTACCTAAGTAGTTTGCATTACAACAACAGTATACTTTGAATGTAATTTGACCTTGGAAATTTTTTACAAAACGATTTCACCTCGAAAAAAGTCACCTTCAACATTATACATATAAAAATGAGTAATTAATTTACGTAATTGGTTTACTTTGCAATAACAATTTAAAAGTAATCTGGCCTTGGGAATTTTTTATAAAACGATTTCACCTTGAGAAGAGTCACCTTCAACATGATACATATAAAACGAGTAATTAAGTTACCTAAGTAGTTTGCATTACAACAACAGTATACTTTGAATGTAATTTGACCTTGGAAATTTTTTACAAAACGATTTCACCTCGAAAAAAGTCACCTTCAACATTATACATATAAAAATGAGTAATTAATTTACGTAATTAGTTTACTTTGCAATAACAATTTAAAAGTAATCTGGCCTTGGGAATTTTTTATAAAACGATTTCACCTTGAGAAGAGTCACCTTCAACATGATACATATAAAATGAGTGATTAAGTTACCTAACTAGTTTGCTTTATAACATGTAATTTGGCCTTGGACGTTTTTTATAATACGATTTTACCTTGAGAAAAGTCAGCTTCAACTCTATACATATAAAATGGCTGGAGATAGTATTCTAATAAGGGGCCCTCACACTATCTCATAAGACAAGTATAGGAGCTTGTGTTAGAGTCTGTGCTCCTCTTGTGGTGGCCCCTTGTCGCGAAATTTTGAATTTGTTTGTGGCTCCATCTAGTGGTGTATGGACTAATGAATGCTTTCTGTAATAAAGGTGGTTCAACCTAACGGTATATTTTTGCGCAAAATTTGAATTTATTTGTGGCGTTATCTAGCTGTGTTCTTAACTAGCGAATGTTTTCTGTAATAGAGGTTGATCATGCCCCTCTTTCTCGTCTCTCTCTCCTCTCTAATCTAGGTTTTGCTGTTAAAAGATAAGCAAAATAAAGAGTAGAATATACAGGTGACCGCAGACTTTTCATCTGGTATCTAAGTCAGGATGGTGACAGAGTACCCTTCAGTATCGTTTAGCGTTTCGAGATGGAGGGTCAGTTTAAGCATCCCTTTTCATTAATAGTTGCGGGGCCATCGGGTTGTGGAAAATCGTATTTTATCGTTGATTTTATAAAAAAATATCGAAACTGTCTGCGATACAGCTTTTGAAAAAATTATGTGGTTCTACAGCGACTGGCAACCGTTATTCAAAGATCTCTCAGTGGTATTTCAGAAGGGTGTACCTGATATGGAGCAGTTTGACGATGAAAAACGGGTCTTAATAATAATTGACGATCTAATACGCGAAATTAACGGTTCGGTGGTTTATATTTTTATAAAGGGTTGTCATCATAGAAATCTAAGTGTGTTTTTCTTAACGCAAAACATATTTCACCAAGGACGTGGACGTGTCAAAGCACATTACATAATCTTGTTTAAGAATCCATGTGACAAGACACAGTTACAGCATTTACCAAGACAGATTTCACCTGACAATCCGACATTTTTTGAGGCTGCGTACCGGCATATCCACTTCAAACCCGCACGGATATTTATTGTTCGATTTAAAACAGAATACGCTGGATGTGCTACGCTATAGAACAAATATATTAGGGCTTCAGGGCGGTCAGTGTACAGAACTTTTTCAAGAAACAAAATATCAATTTCTATGTATCAAATAACCCTGATGTAAAAGCATCTGTAGTTGAAAGATTTAATAAAACATTGAAAACAAAGATGTCCGTTATTTCACCTATAAAAATTCCTGCAGGGATATTGATGTACTCCAAAAACTCGTGACTGCTTACAACGATAGCCCTCATTCAAGTATAAAGATGGCTCTGCGGCTATAAACAATGAAAACATTTTGGAAGTGTGGAATAACCTGTACGCGAAAGATTTAGGCGTCATCCTAAATATAAAGCCGGTGAACATGTTAGATTCGACAGAACTAAGTACATTTTTGAGAAGGGATATGAAACGAATTGGAGTAAGGTAGTTTTTACAATTAGTGCAGTGCTAAAAAGACGACCACCAGTTTACCGCATAAACGATCTTAATAACGATCCTGTAGTGGGTACCTTTTAGGAGGAGGAATTGCAAGTTGTTACGGTTGATAAAGACACCCTATTCAAAGTCGACAAGATTTTAGCAGAGAAAGGCTGCGGACGATATAAACAATACCTAGTCAAGTTGCGTGGATACAATGACACATTTTATAGTTGGGTGTTAGCTTCTCAGCTGAGAGATATATAAAAATGGTGTTTTATCTTACCTTACTGAATAATAGCTTAATGACGTATTTTTCCGACAATATGACGTCAAGTTTTATTACAAAACTGCCAACACGAATAAGGTTAACAGGCTCATGGGTTGCAGGAAATTCAGAACCTCTGTTCTTTTACCGCTGGAAGTGTGACAGACAATTTAATTTATTATAGAATTGATCCACCTGCATGGGAAGAGGATGTGTTAGAGACGATATTAAAAAAGGCTGCATCACATTTTCAACACGACAACGAGAAAATCATTTACATTGAGGATTGATGGTATGTGTTACATAGAAAAAATTGCCAGCGAGCTAAATAACCACGAGCTAATAAGTAAACTGTTAACAATCGAATAACATAATCTAACCAAGCGCGTCACTACGAAATTAAAACCCTACCTCTTGCTATTTGCTAGTTGCTAAATTATGGTAAGGAGGCCAAGAGTTCACACCTAGTTTGTACCTTATGGCACAATGATACAGCAGGGCAGATGTATACACTGGGACACGAAATAACGGTTTCTCGAAACGTCAAGGCAACAACCAGCAAATAGGTTGAGATGATTGGTCACGTGTACTCGGATTTGTTTAATCAAGAAAAGTTCCTCATAAGTGGTGTTAAATTAAAAGCCAAATTTGTATCTTTAGTCTAATGGCCGCGCACGGTTCAACTTACAAAACAAGAATTACGGCCGCTAGTTTACTGTTAAGACGTATACTAATCAACCCCATCATTCTAATTGCACACGCTAAAGCTTTAGAAACACTGCATCAAAATACCCTGTTACAAGGACAGACGTAAAAGTGTTAATTATACCTACGAAAATCATTGTATAATGTCTTCCTGGGACAGTTACCTAAACGATGCGTTGTAGGTTTTGTCGCAAATAAAGCCTTCAATGGTGATTACTCCTCAAATCCGTTCAATTTTCATCACAGCAATATTAACTACATGTCGTTATATATTGACGGCCAACAAACTCCATCGAAGGCTTTACAACCAGACTTTACAGCTAATGGTTTATTTGTAATCACACCTTATTCTCTGGTGTGGGTATTAATTTTTTGAATGATGGCAACGATATATCGAGGAGGGATTACCCTCACGGCTACTGTTTAATGGCCTTCGCCCCCTCGCTAGCACGCACTGGAATTGGTTAGAAAAGGTTCTCTTCATCGAGAAGTCGGCTTTGAAGAATCGCTCGTAGAAACCGTTAACTGTTTAGTGTACGCCGAATTCTATAACGTGATCGAGGTCGATAAACATCGGAATGTCAGCGTGGATTTCGCCTGTTAAAAAGGGACAGCCTTAGATCACAAGCTTCAGTGTGCTGATAAAGTCACCTCGAGATTATTTTATGCCAAAAACCATGCCAAGACAGATAAGGTATTTAGAGGATAGCAGTTTCTTAGATTCCTTAACAAATCAATACTAAACTTGGACGAGATTTATTACCCGTCGCATTACTATTGCAAGACTGAGCGCATTCCAGCTCCAAAGATGTATGCGTACAGGTACTGAAAAGGAGGGTGGGATGGGGGGACGAAGGGAGGGAGGGGGAGAGAGATGAGGGGCACGGCAAGGGACGAAGGTTCGAGAGGAAATTCCTATATCTGCCTTGTTTGATTAACATTTAAAAATTCCATAAGGATCATGCTCTTCCAACAGAACCAAATTAACTAAACCTAAGTCTACATATTTAGAGTATGTTTCCAAGACCAAATTAAGCAAGCTCCGAGATCAGTTGAAGGTAACTTTTTCTCAAGGTGAAATCATTTTATAAAAATATTTCCAAGGCCAAATTACGTCAACAAAAATTTTCAATGTCAAATTCAAGGCCAGTCACCTGGGCGGCCTTGGGAATTCCCAAGGTCAAAAGTGAAAGGTGAAGTGCCCCCATACTACTTTTATGTTTTATAATGACCACCATTCATGTAAAAAATATAATGCAACCATTAAGTTGGTATAGGGTTTAGACAAGACATGAACATCGGTTGTACTTGGCGGGGCGCAATGGCCGTTTTTTTAGATCTGTACGTGCAAATTAAAAAAAAATTCAATTCAAATACGTACATATTGCTAAAAAGCACATATGAATCATATAACCAAGTGTTACAATACCTTAAAGTAGGAGCATTTTATGATAAAGGCGTATTTTAAAATTTTACATTTCTTTCTTTTGCAACTAGAATTAAAATGCCTTCTATCTATCGATGAAACATCTACCTGGATATAACACTGTGTTGCTTGAATAGCATTCAACTAAACATGCTGTTCCACCTTTCGTTGCAATATTAATCGTACAAAACACAACTCTCCTCCTCTGAGCAAGAAACTTGT
This sequence comes from Vesta saturnalis, assembly GCA_036346205.1. Classification (NCBI taxonomy): domain Eukaryota; kingdom Metazoa; phylum Arthropoda; class Insecta; order Coleoptera; family Lampyridae; genus Vesta; species Vesta saturnalis. The sequence goes on along the minus strand of JARFJB010000960.1, from coordinate 1,894,554 downwards.
GCTAATCTATCTTTGTTGATTTCTCCACTCATTCACATTGTATTATTAAATAAAAAAATATTTTTGAGCCTTTGTTCTGTAATAGGGCATATGCAGACCGAAAATGTGCCCGGAAACTGTGTTTTCCGACTAAATTACAGTTGGTATTGCTGATAGTGACAGAACTGCTAGAATATTCGGCATAATCGACATTTGATATAACAAAAGGCCTAATCGCGTTACCGTGTACGTGTACGCGGCATTATGTCCGCATTAGTTCCTTATAAACTACATATTACATCTATAAATTATTATAAAGTCAACAAATTGGTAAAGTACCTACAAAATTCGAGTAATGAACAACTTCGCAATTGTATTTTTTAGGTTATATTGGTTACTATCGGTTGTCAGTCTTCCCAACTTAATTTCAACAAATATGAAACTTTAAAAAGTACAACAATATCGCTCTGCTATAAAATTGTTTGCGAGTAATTTGCAAAACTTAATCGTACTCGCGAACACCCATTCTCTGGCCTTGTAATACAAATAACTATTAATACATACATTCTTGAGCAGGTATTTTAAAAAAGGTATTAGTAACATCAAATCTTAGAAGCTAGTTATGTTATGTTTTGTAGTTTGTTAAATGATTCTAAAGAATTTAGTAATTATTTCAATATATAAATATACGCAGAAGGGTAATGATTTTATTATTAACGAAGTTTAGAAAGTTGAATTAGAGATCCTACAACGAAATTTCAAGAAGATGTGGAACAAAGTTTGCAACATTTCAATGTTTGCTTTACTGATTTAGAGAGACAAATTTGTAGAAAAAAAACCACAAGCACCAAATATATACGGTCTCATAAAATCCACAAATCAGGTATGCCCATTAACCACATAATAACTAACGATTTAAAGTACAAATTAAAACATTTTGTTAAGAATCTTTAGAACTAGTTGGACAACTACAAAGCAAACTTGTAAGTTTTGATGTAACTAGTATGTTTAAAATATACTAGTGTACGTTTATTAAATAATGCTTTTAATAATGATGATATTTGAAGTTAATTCAATTATTTGATTTCAGTGTTAATCAAAATCACTTCACACTCATTAATAAGATTTATTTACAAAAAAAATGGGCCAATCTAATATTAGCTAATATCTTTATAGACAATTTTTTTAATTAAATATTTCTGGTGAGTGTGTTTTTCGGTTTCATTACAATTAAACAACGTATGGTTTACACTATAGAATGAACAAATCAGAACTATTAATTTTCTATATTTAAACATAAAAGTTAATATACAGAACAAGTTTGAGTTCTCCACATTCAGAAAACCTGCACATACGTAAAATATAGTTAGTTGTAAAAAGATCATTTGAGAGCAACGTCATTACCGTACTTAAGTTATTTATGGTGTCAGGCACATTTTAAATCATAGAACGGAGATCACACTCTGTAACTCTCTAGTACTTTCACATTTTAATTATTGTGATATCATTTATGGCCATGCATTAGTAGTATCGATACCAAACGCATTCAAAAGGTTGAAAACTCATCTTTACGTCTAATTTATGGTATCAAAAGCAGAGAACACATTTCACATAAACTTAGGGGTGCAGGTAGGTTATATATGCGTGATAGGCACTTGGTACATGCTGCGTACCTATTCCATAAAATAATTGTAACGGAAACTCCACCGTACTTGTACAATCGTATAAGATTTAGAACAGCCATCGCGGATAATTAACAGTTCCTATGCACAAAATCACTTTTTTTCGGAGATCTTTTTCATATAATGTCGCTAAGGTGTACAATTATCTTCCAACTATTTAAACACGAAGCTAACATCTATAAATGCATTTAAAAAATGTTATCTTCAGTACGTGCTCAACAAATCATGAAGATTGACAACTAAAACAAATTGAGTGAGATATACATTAGGGATTCTCTCATAGTGTCCATTATACAATTGGGTTATTGAAAAAAAAATTTTGTAATAAATGGCGAGATACGTTTTATAACAAAACTATTTTTAGTTTTTTTTTTGCTCTAATTCAAAAGTTATATTAGATTAAAAATACACTTTTTAACCCAGTACCGGAAACACGCCGAAAGTTCCCGAACAAACCAGAGCGAATGTGACGTCACAATGTTTATTTTTACTCATCGTAGCATAGATCTGACACAGTGTTTTGACATGTAATCGATTAAATCTTGTTATTATCGTCAATATATTGATAAATATATCAAAAATGTCAAACCTTAAAGGTTATTATGCTTTTATAATCATATAGTAATTAATAATTATTTATGTATACGTATAAATTGAATAAATAGACTTCGATAATAAAATATTTAACTAAACTCCTGAATCATAACTTTTAAAAACCATAGCATCAAACAAATTTCTATAAATAATTGAAAACGATTAAGTAATAAATTTGTGCACGGTTATTGAACGGTTTCGATTTAATTTAGTATTTTATATTTTAATTACTGTAGGAAATTGAAATTTTAAAGGTGTATATAATGGTGGTTCTTCCGTTGTTATAATGTCATTTAAATAATTGATTGATTTGATTTTTTTGTAGCTGAAAGAAGACGTGGAGAATTATATTTACTATACTACAATGGGAAGTAGAGCAAAAATTAAAGTTGATGTAGTACTTTTCACTAAATTTGGGATATTTTTAGTCAATTTACATTTAAACTGCTTATAAGTCAAAAAAAAGATTTTAAGAGTTTTTAAAAAACAATGGATAATTTTTTTTCAATCACCCAATTATTATACAATTTTAAAACAAATAATAGAAGCAATTAGTTACATTTAAAAAAATCGACACTAGTGAAAAATCAGTTAACACAGAATCAACAGAAAATAAATACATATCCACTCCATGTTTTGGAAAAATATCCGAACGATCAGCATATATATTAACAAAAGAACAAGAAGTAAAAGGTAACTTGAAAAACTAATACTAATGTTCTTAACTGTTTATTCAATGCAAAAGAGAAATTGATACAAGACACAAAAAACATATTAGATGCCAAGCGTTTAATAATAATCACTTTATATCTTCACAAAACAATATTAAACGGATTTCTAATATAAAAAGGCAATTAGATATTTTGGATGTATTCGAAATTTATAACCATAAACAGATAGTATCTTTCATGAACGCCCAGGTTGATCTCACAGCCTCAACTTTAACAGACATTTTGAATATACAATGATTTGTTACCAAAACAACTTATATTCTATATATATATATATATATATATATATATATATATATAAATGATACGTATTGTATTGAAACGTGTTGAGAAATAACTATTTATGTAAAATGTAGAACATTGTTATATTATATTGATTGTATTTGAAACTTAAGTGCTATTAATTATTAATTATGGAATTACACGAAGTAAGGTTAAAGAATATAAATTTTTAACTTAAGTATACTACATACTGAATCTTAGATGAAAACCAATTTTTTGAAATCTTGATATCAAAATCGTGGCGCCACTTGTAATGTATGAATGTCTACTCACAGTTACGTATAGCCTGTCCGGTAGAACTGAACGGGTATCGGATTAACAAGGAGGATTGTCAATATATGGTTCTATTGTGCTTGAAACCGCCTTATGCTTTGCTGTCTCGTACTTATTGGACGTGTCAAAGCAAGATGGATATATTATGAATAATGCCTCTATTTCTGCCGAACAAAAGCGTTTGCAACTTTCACACATAATGACAAGGCAATAAGAATCAGATGCAGGTAGAATAGAAATTCAATAGGTATAATAAAATGCCAGTGGTTCTCAACACTGCTTTAACATTATATAATTTGTGAAGAAATGCAACTTTTGTATAATAAAAATAATAATCGATTACTAATTACCTATAAGTAATTTCAATTGACACCTTTCACTTATACTTATAACAACAATAACAAATACATTTTTATTATAGTTAGTAAATATTAATTAAATTACAAAGATATACTTTTATAATTAAATGTAAAAATTATAATTGTCATTCGGCTTCAGATTCATCACTTCCTGAGTCATCCAAATCTTGGCCAAACTGGTTTTTCCTATTTCATACGCGGTTCTCAATTTTAAGAAGTTTAATAATGAATTTAACGTTACGTGTTCCTTCTTCGCGTACATCTCGTATATTAATGCACGAATTGTTTGTTTTCCATTTTCTGAAAATCTGTATGCAAAGTTTGACACGCTGTTTTTCACTGGAGGTTCCAACTGCCGCCATTTTTTTTAAAGCACAGATTTTCCACCGTCGAAACCGAAAGTTTTAACGCGTTTGCTGTTCTTTGTTGAACAGAAAATGTAGATAATAGTGGACCACCATTTTCTTTTCTTCTTTAAAATAATCGACTGTATTTAAAACTAATTCGAATTTCTTTACTCAACTTTTTCGGCATTATATTAATGGTTAGTTTATATAAACGCTTACTCAAAGAATAATGATAATATAGATATTGCAGTTGTTTTATTTATACCTATATGTACCTACTAAATGGTATAATAATCTATTATTAATTACTTATTGTTACAGTATTGCATATTTATTTGGATTCTTTTGTAATTGAGTACACTAAAACGTCATTACCATACTTAGGTATACAATGAACTTTCTAAATGTAAATTGAAATACCTATACTTAATCGAATATTCATTATTATGAATGGCTTTTATAAATGTTTATTATAAAACTTGCATTCTTCCATAAATTTTAAATGTAATGTTAAAGCAGTGTTGAGAACCACTGGCATTTTATTATACCTATTGAATTTCTATTCTACCTGCATCTGATTCTTATTGCCTTGTCATTATGTGTGAAAGTTGCAAACGCTTTTGTTCGGCAGAAATAGAGGCATTATTCATAATATATCCATCTTTCTTTGTCACGTACAATAAGTACGAGACAGCAAAGCATTAAGGCGGTTTCAAGCACAATAGAACCATATATTGACAATCCTCCTTGTTAATCCGATACCCGTTCAGTTCTACCGGACAGGCTTTATAATTATTGCCACGGCTTTAGTTGTACTAACACAAGAAATGTCTTTATTAATTTTAATTTTAATTCTATTAATAATTATAACTAAACGAAATATCTCAACTTAAGAATTTCGTGATGCATTGGAGCACTAGACGAGCGTTCACTTCTGTGGTTGAATATGGACCGAAAATACGAAAACATCATTAGCACTGGGAGTGGTGTCCTACTGCATCCTGGTTCCATTAAAATCCAATGTACGGAATATGAAAATTTGTTTACATTTTTGCATTACGGTTCTGTATAATAACGCGAGCGGTTAAGTACAACGGAATTTAACTACTATCTGTAAAACACGCAAAGTTTTATTGTATTCTTTCTTTTAAAAAAGACTATTGTATGTTATCATCTCGTATTCCATTTGTTCATCTTTCCTTCGGAATTGATATTAGGCCAATGTTTCTTTCGGAGCAATTTATATTTTTATTTTAAACTTATTAGGTTTACTATCTACAGGATTAAAACTATTCTTAATTACTTTCTGGAAAAAATGTGTGCAGGGAGATCACGAATACGAGATTCTAATTTAAATAATTACGTTATAAGCCGTATTTACTCAATGTTAATTGAAACATGTACTGTTAGATGTGTGCTAGTATTAACATTGCCTTTAAAATGAAATGAATATGATTTCAATTATATTAAAATATTAAGAAAGGTGAAAATTAATTTGGGGTCTTCTTCAATGAATAATTACTAAGTATATGTTACTGGATCCTTGACATTTTCTGGGGAAGTATCAAGGGTGAATTATGTCGCGGTCTAATAAGTGTTTAAATACCCGATTTTTAATAAAAACTTAACAGAATACCTTCAGAAACAGAAAATTACTTTACCTAAATATATAGGAGTAACTTCAAGACTGACGGTTATAAAACTCAACTCAGGATGTAATATACTCAGGTGAAAGAAAGTTAATTCTCGTTACAGGAAAATGATTTTAAAGAAACCGTTGTTACTTTTTGGGTGGCAGCTACAATAAACTGGGTTTTCTATAGCGAATTTGTAATAAAGTAATTATTTTAAACCAGGACTCACGTTAAGCTAATATAAATATTATTCACTTTTGGAACCAACTGTATCTTATGTGTAAAGCGTTCTATAAATTTTTATCTCATATCGTTCAGTATCTGTTTATACAAATAATTTGGTAAAACTTAAGTAAATACATTGACTCTTATAATATTGTAGTCAAATAATTCCTGAATTTGAGTTTCATAGGTCTAGATTCAAACAAATTTAAGGATAGCAATCGACAAGAAATGTTCATGCCAGTCTTCATTTTTATGAATAGAATAGAATCATGAATTTATTTAAGCCTAGTAATTGCAGATATTAAATCCGCCACCGTCTATACGTACCTTTAATGTTTTTTTTTTATGTTTTTCCGAAAACCATATCAGATTAACCATGGAATGCCACAATAGTGCCATGGCCAGTTATTGAACTGTTAGCTAATATTTCAGTTCAATTAGGAAACGCAAGCTAGTATTACCGAAAAGTAACAAAAAGTCTAGTTTGAGTAGTACTGAACAAAAATAGTCTCGCTGAATCAGAAACAGTGGTTGTTCATCAATAACGGGGATAGAAACCAACTTCAAATGATTCACATCTAAAAATATGCATTGTGAAAGCACAAACTGCCGATAAATCGCCTCCCACACAGCTTGGACGAAAGTAACAAACCAACGATCAACCCTAAGCTGGAACTATTGTTTAACCAACACATTTTGGTCGTAACCGGGGCAGGTTCAATTGATACTGCCGCCAAACTGCAACAGAATTACGAGTAATTTAAAATTATAAATAAGAGTTGCTAGTAAATGTTATTTATTTATTAAATTATAAGAAACTTATTTCTTGGGTAACGTACGCTTAGGTATACGATAACTGGTTGTAATGTGAGTATTACCCAAAAACCAAGAGGGTGAATTCAGATACCGAAGTATTACCACGTTTTCAAATTTTGCTTATGGATTCATTTGGTCTTCCGCCAGATTAAAGACCGCAATTAATAAAATGGGTCAAGTTAGGAACGAATAGAACTCTATCTCAGGCTTAATGACCATGTCGAGGAATGTGTTCGGGTACTAATTGTTGAAGACTTCGTAAGTTGTGGGTGAAGAATGTTGGAGAATTTTTTTTTTTATGATTGTGGACCTGAACATGCTAAATAAGGCCTATCGTGCTAAAGCACTCAGGAACACTTAGGAGGATGGATAGAGGGATAATGAATTGCCAATAGATGCCTATGAACAGCTACCTTAAATTTTCTCATATCATAAGTGAGAGGAAAACAGGAACTAGGGAGATCATTCCAGAGTTTAGAAGCCGTGTAGAAAAATGTGGATTGCGTTTGGTACGACAAGTGGAGATTTGTACTGCATACTGATGATGTGAATGAGCGAACCGAGTGTTTCTCGCAAAGATAGCCGGAGATGGTATCAAAGAATGTAATTCACCAGCACAATATCCGTTGTAACAACGATAATACAAAGAAAGAACTGAAACCATCCTTCTATGCTCAAGGGACTGTATGTGAGAAGTTAAGGACGGGTCATTTATAAGCCTAATCGCTCTCTTTTGAATACGGTCAACGATATCGAGATTTGGTGCTGTTGCAGCACAATTCAGCTAGTATGGCGAGGACTTAAAATCGAGTCTAGATATTCTTGTCGGAAGTTTCCACACCATATGGACCGAAAAATTATTTGCGATTGGCACTGTAATAAATTCATTGCATGTATTGCTACTGTATACATTCCACACAGCTACCTTTGGACGTGTGTGACCATGCACCTACGGAATTAATACTGATCTAAAAGCATTAATTAAGTGAAATTCTTTACTGTCTTAAATGTTCCTTCTTAGCGTAGCTAACCTTAACATAAGACGAAGCAATAATAAAGGAAATGTAGAGACATTTCTTTATTATGAAATAAGTTCAATTTTTAACATTTAGAAGAGACGAATGCCACATTTGGAAGTTTGCAAGTTATTGTATCTAAATTTGAGTATCTGCTTAATCTGTATTCGTTTAAATAACTTGATGCTTAATAATACGTAAAAGAAAATTATAAAACTTAATCCGAAAACGTTCTGTAAATATACAGGGGTGGGTAAAAGAATGGAAAATAGAAGATATCTTTAACACCAATGAAGTTATTTGAATGAAATTTCGCACATGATGGTTTTAATATATGGCGAATCCATTGGTGCTATTGCTAATTTTATTTAACTTCCGGTTTAAGAGGAAATGATAGCAAGTTTGTTATTTTAAATTAAATATCGTGTATATTTTTTTGGATTCGGATAGAACAGTCCTTGAGGTGTTCAGTGATATACGGTTTAGTACCATTATTTTTAGTAAATGCCGAGATATTAAGTAAAATGTTTTAAAACATGTATTTACCTCTTGATCTAATTACCTATGAAAACAAAAAAAATAACTGCGATGGCGTTACCCAAAAAGCCTCAAAAGCTCTTAATTTGAAAATTTATTGTTAGTAAAACATGAAAACAAACAAAAACAAATTAACACATGATAATTAAAAAGCAATTATAAAATTAACAAAATAAAACAATATTTATCTCAAATAATGTATTCCTTCCCTTTACTTCTTGACAATACGCAAGTCTATTCACAAAATCTTCAGTTTCATTTCTCAGCAAATCCGCAGTGATTCTGGCTATTTCCCCTATGCCCCTGTTTATTAGATCTTCCAAATTATGAGGTCGTCTATTGTGCACCCAAGATTTCACGTGGCCCCAAAGAAAGAAATCCAGTGGAGTAAGATTAGGGGGGGTTTAAATATTTCCTTACATTATGAAAAAAACAAAGTGGGGCCCCATCTTGTTGGATTCCTTCGTGGATTCCTTCACGCTCTTCAAGAGATGGAATAATTTGGTTCTTAAAGTTCTAAATATGCCGGACCAATTAACGTACCATCAATTGTAACGTGCCAATTCTTGGCTATTGTTACCTTAATTCAAGTTTTGAATGTGTGTAATTATTGATAAATATATTTACATTACGTTGGTATCTTTTTTCTTTCAAATAATTAAATTTTGGTTTATCTCGATATTTTCTCTTTAGTGTACGTAATTACGCATTTCCCTGTACCTAGTGTTGGTCTATCAGGTATATTTTAGCCATATCAATTTTCTTGTTTTGTGCACAAATGCGAACTCAACATGCTTAATGCATTTCCGCTTCTTCTACCATACAATTCGTTGCGTTACGTTTTTAAGTTTTGCTCCCTTGTATAAGGGAACAACTAGGGAACAAAGATACGCCTCTACATTAACAAAGATACGCCTCTACATTAAGGGAAACCGCTTGTGTTAAGAAGAAGCTCTTATGATAATGAATGTCGTATCGTTGCAAAAGCGTGTTTGATGACGTCAAGAAGTGAATATGCACAAAATGGCGTGCATGACAGTGCAATTTTTGTCTTGAATAATTAAAAATGGGGATACCTTTGTATCATTACCGCTTGCTGTTGCTTTGCCTGCTTTTGGAGTCTGGTGTACATTTCATTTATGTTGTTTGTACGTTAATGAAGACAATTGAGATTTCCTTAGCCTACCGTACCGCGTGTTTATCCTGTAAAAAGAAAATGAAGTTCTTAAACCTGCAGTTCGTTTGAAAGTAAAGTTAATACATTATATTTATGCAGAGTAATGTAAGTACGTAACCTTTTAATGCAAATACATTTTAAGGGAATATCAGTATAGTGTTTTGATACGGTTATAATAAATAGAAACAGCTGATTTCTGTTTCTAAGATAAAAACATTTGAGTTCATAACCTATCGTAACTGTAATTTTTGATCACATCAATTGTTTTTTTCATAGGTAACTAGATCAAGTGATAAATACATGCTTTCAAACATTTTACTTAATACCTCGGCATTTACTAAAAATAATGGTACCAAACCGTATATCACTGAATACCTAAAGAACTGTTCTATTCGAATCCAAAACAATATACAGGAAATAAAATCAGCAATAGCACCAATGGATTCGCCATACATTAAAACCTTCATGTGCGAAATTTTGTTCAAACAATTTCGTTGATGTTAAAGATATCACCCGTGTTCCATACTTTTGCCCACCCCTGTATAATAATATTTGGAAGCCTTGACAATATATACTGGTCATCATAAATAAATGAACACCCAGTAAACGCTGATGTATTTTAATGAAAACGTGTATTTTATTCCTATTAAGAATCGATGAAAATTTCAGTAAGATACAATAAAGATTAATCAAGTAATCACCGACAATGAAACAAAAACTCTTTCTTTCATTTGACATTAGTTACGTAAGTGTCAATGTTAAGCATATTTGTAAGCTTAATAAGTAAACACATTAAAGTTGAAATAATGCCTCCTGTTCGACATCATGCAAATTTCCATCAGTTCACCGATTTTGAACGTGGCAGAATAATCGGTCTACGAGAAGCCGGATTATCAATTCTTGATGTTCCCGCTCGCATGGGACGCAGTGTCGCCACAATTTCCTTATCACAGAAAATAGTGAGGAACGACGACGTTTGCGTCCCGGACGTCCTAGACGCATCACTGATCGTGAAGATCGTGCTCTTCGGCTTATAGCATTGGAATGTGCAATAGAAAGATCTTTAGTGACGAATCTCGGTTTGGTTTATGGGCTCATGATGGTCGCAGATTGGTTAGAAGACGTCCTGGAGAAAGACGCAATATGCAGTTTTCTGTACGACATACTGATCTCACTAAATGTGAGGGGGGCTATCTGCCATAGAATCAGATCTCCTCTAGTAGTTATTGAGGGAACATTAAATGCGAATCGGTACATTAACAACGTTCTTGAACCAGTATTACCGCCTTATCTGCAAGAAATAAAAAATCCAATTTTTCATCAAAATAATGTGCGGCCACATACCGCAACGGTTGCTATGGAGTTTCTAAATACTGCTAATGTTGACCTGATTATATGGACTTCTCGTTTGCCAGACTTGTCACAAATCAAAGATTTGTGGGATATGGTAGGACGGAGAAGGAATGATCTACAGCCACTCTCAAACAATGTAGATGCCCTTCAACAACAAACTTTAGAATCGTGAGATAGTATACCTCAGGTTAGCATAGATTCACTCATTTCAACTACGCCTAATCGGCTATCTGAATGTGTGAGAAACAGAGAAGGGTCGACACATTATTAGTGTTAACAATATTTTCATCTTACTAAAATGTTCATAGTTTATTAACAAGAATAAAACACACTTTTTCTGAAAATTTTATTAAAATACACCAGCGTTTACAGTGTGTTCATTCGGCGGCCAGTATATCACTAAACAACCACCTTTCAAAAAAATTGTGTTTCTCAAAAACCTTTGACAAAGTTCACTTATTTCTTTAAGTAAAATTCAAAATAGCATTGAAATGCAGTGTGTTCCATTTAAATTAAAAAACTTATAGCAAACTGATAATAGGAAATTAATCACAACAGTAGAGTACACCTTGTATAACTGCTGGAAGATATAAATATCACATTTTTGGACGTCTACACAGAATTATATCTAAAATTTTTATAAGTACCTACTTAATATACATACAGTGTGATCCAAAATAGAGGGACCATTCAATACGTTCTTTATTTTACGATATATAAAAAAAAAGTTAAATTATTTTTTGGTTACGGCCATATGTTACATTTAATAGGGCTACCAAATATTTTTTTTCATTTCCGGTTAAACCGGAAACGAACACAACTATTGTTTTTTAAATGACACCCTGTATATTTTTTGAGACTATCTGATTGCTCATTATTTGTTCTTTCTGTAAATATAAAATTTTATGGGTATTATATCAGAAAATTTTGTTGTAAATCGCAAAAAACTGTTTGAAGGAGTACAAGATCACTATTTAAAAAACAAAATAGTTATTTTCCCAACAAGGGGCCACGCAGGAGGGTGCAGGCTCTAACACAGGTTCCTATGTCTGTCCCTCTTATAAGTTAGCAATAGGCCTCTTATTAGAATACAAGTTCAAATTTCTCGCAATAAGTAATCAGAACGTAAACACTTAAATACATATTCAAATTCAAATTTCCCGCCAAGGGACCAGGGGCTAACACCCGAAAGCAAGTAGCGAGCCCTATGTCTGTCTTATAACTTACCATTAGGCCCCCTTATTATAATACAAGTTCAAATCTCCTCTCATAGATGGCACCACAAAAAAATTCAAATTTTTTGTCGAGGGACGAGGAGCTGAGAGTAAGTTGTTCAGCCCTACATGTGCCTTACAAATTAGCATTATACATCTTATTACAATACAAATTCAAATTTTCCGCCAATGGGCCTCGACAAAGTGGCAAAGCCCCGACAGCAAGTTGCGCAGCCCTACACCTGTCTTACAGTTAACATTAGACCCCTTATTATAATACAATTTTTTCACCAGGGGTACCACGACAATACACGCAGGACCACGAACAAGCTCCGATCACGACAAAGGGTGAAGCCCGAGAACACGTAGCGACGCCCTACGCCTGTCTTACTTAATTTTGAACATAAGTGGAAGTACACCCATTCCAAAAGTCTTGGCTACCGAAAATGTCTTCACACTAATATTTAACATAGGAGATTATGAATTACCTAGATTTGAGAATGTTTTCGATAGCTGTAGCACCTTTTTTGTGACCCTGATCTATATAAATAAAGAGTAGTTAATCTGTATTATAAGCTTCATGGCTATGAATATATTTTACTGTTCTTAAAGAAATAAAATATCAATAATCAATCAATTTACGTAGTTTAATCTGGGTGTTAAAAGCAATGCAAATGATTTTAAAACGTCATCCCTAAACTAACACACACTTACCTATGAGTGCGGTATAAAGAAGATTTCCAAATAATCATTATTAATACTAAAATAAGACAGTCAATTATTAAAATCCAAAACAATTTTACGCCATTAAAAGGAGCTCAAAACGAAATATAAAAACAATATATAAAGCATATGTGTAACCATTTAATGCATTTTATTTCTGCTTAGACCTTGTACACATAATTTAACGATCTCAAGTTGAAAATCGTTTAAAGCGTGTTTTGTAAAGCAAAAGTTAATTACTTTTTTTTAAATTATGTATAATGTTGAAGGTGACTTTCTCAAGGTAAAAATAAGCATGTTGTAATAAAATTCGTATATAGGTAATGGCCACAACCCTCAAATGGAACTCAAAAGAAATGTAACAATGATTTTAATAACAATTATGCAGTCTCCTTTTTAATAAACTCTATTACGAAAACATATTGTAAAAAACAGTTATCTAGATCAGAATGATATTTAAACACAGATAGAAATTAATAGTCATAAATACCATATGCTAACCTATGATATTGAAAAATTTGAGCCAGCGCTTAAATTTCAACATTAAATACTGCACAGAATAAAATCGTTTAAGGACTAGGTTTTTATATCCTTGATAAGAATCAAAACCGGCCCTAATAAATATTAATAACAGATTAAATAAAACCTTTTTATTATGAAAATACTTGTCATCTTTACATGTCTTATCTATTCTTCCCCATTATAATACTATGTCACAATCTGTAGATGGGTATTAAAAGAAACGTAATAATAAGTTTAATAACAATCATGCAATCTCCTTTGATAAAAACAACACTAATAAATGCTAATAACAGATTAAATATTTTTATTCTCAGGAGAAAAAAATACGATCCCCATATAAAAAACGGCGACCAAGGGTGACGTCACAAAAAACAAAATGGTGGCCAAGGTGCCTCTATTCTACTTACGTTTGATAGTTTCTCATTGTACTGGTTTAGAACCACAAGCAGAATTCGTTTATCTGTAACGTCTTAAAAATTATATCGATATGAAAGATAACATCAAGATTAAGTTTTTAGATGCACAGTTGACTATGATGATCTGACCTAGCTTTGGTATTAGAGAAAGTTTCATTCAAATTCTGTAATTTTTGTAACCTGTTTGGATGGTTTCATCCTATTCTCGACTAGCGCAAATCAGCACAGCTTACAGAATTCATTTATCTGTTCATTTATGTGAACAGATTGAATTTTTGGTAACCAAGACTACACCCAGCTTTTTTTTCAAAGAAAGAAATATTTTTTTTAATTTTCGGCTTTGTTTTTTGAGACACGTGATAAACAAAATTACAACTCAGTACAATGGTGTTGCTAACTTCACACACACATTCACATTGATCCACATGTTCAGCTAAGGGACCCAAACCTTTGATAAAAATTTATTAGTGACTTTTGCTTCGAGCTCTCGTACTCACAGTGTAAGCTTAGAGCGAAATGGTTTTTTTTTGTTGTATCTTCTAATATTTTTTATTATCTAAATAATGTCAAGTGACTTGCATTAACTTTGTGTTACATCATTTTTAGTGTGAAAAGTTATCGTTTAGTGCAACAAAATTTTATTGCACCCTATGCATTCGTATTAATTTTATTGAAAAAGCACAATTGCAAATGCAGAAATGTCAGTAAAATATGGATTGACAATAGAACTAAGCTTCATTTGTACAGATGCTAAACGTTCTTGGTTATTACGCTTTTGATTTCATGTTTTGTAGTAATATTATTTAAATAGGTGAAAGGTATTTAGACAATTGTATAATTATTAAACCATTATAATTAAATTTCAAACAATTAAATTTTTCAGTTGATTTAAAATGTATACAAAGAAATTACGTTTTGTTACGATTGAGTTTACGAAAGTTGTTTCTTGCGCACTTTATCGCTATATTTTGGTATTTCTTACCGAAAATGGGATAACGATAACAAATATGTTCCTTAGCTACTCACTGAAAGTTATTCTGGTTTGTATTTTTAAAAAATAAACGGAATAAAAGCGCAATTGTAAAAATAGTTTTATCGATTAAAATGAGAAATGCTATTGAAAATATTAATAACAGTACCGATAAAACTTTTTAAATTTAATATCCTGCAAATCACACTAACAATGATAATCAATCATAAGCATTGAAATTTTCACCATTTGTGAATAAATATTCTAACCATTTCTCCCAAATACGCGTTATTTAGTAATCAATCATAATTAAATATTAAATATATTATTACAAAATATTTTTTATTTACTGACACTTATGATCACTTAATAGAACGGATTTCTTTAATGACGGTAAAAAAAATATTGTATGCAACTTGTGCCAAAAGTGTTCATTGCAATCAACGTGTTGTCTAACTCGGCCTAAAGTTGGATAAATGCACGTCGCGTACATTAAGCACTCACTTTTTGCACTTGTTACATAAATCACTATTAATCTATTAGATATCTAGTTATTGATTATTACTAAATGTCATAATTCTTTGTTCTTGCGAATTATATGTAATATCGAAACCGGTCGAGCAGTAATATAAATAAATAGTTTTCAATTTAGTAGAATTGCGTTCAATTTATTAAATATATTGTACAGGGTGGCCAACTAAGAATGCGAGGTACTGTATCTGGGAAACTACCCATCGTAGAGGCTTACGCCAAAAATAGTTACTAAAACGGCCAATACAAAAACCTGAAAAATATTTTCAAGTTTCTGAAATGGCCGCTAGGGGGCGTAACTGCAATCTTGAATCTAAAAAGTGATGTTTCTGTGAATTCTGCTGTATTAACCTAATAAAAAAATAACTGATCTTTAAAGTCGAGGATAATCTGAACTTTTTTTGTGTGGCACTTTTTGACGTATGTCTAAAAATAAAGTGGTGGGGGGTATTCGAAGGTTTCCTTAAATAACCCCCTGTATCTTCGAAACGGCTAAGCCGATTTTAACAAACTTGGGCGCGTTGAAATGAGCTGTTCTTGGGCTACAAATATTATATTTGAAGTTTTGTTAGTTTCACATGTGGCCGCTAGAGGGCTTTGTTCGACATTCCGACAGAAACGGTTAATTTTCGCAAAAAAAATTAAATGCGTTGGTATGACTTTTTTTCATGAACAAGTAACTAAATGATGCCTAAACCGCATATCTTATTCCTAACCTAAAATATCGGTCAAAGAAAACTTTATACGAAAATCCCTTGAATTTTTATTTTTTTTAACTATAGTTTTCTGGAATTGTTTCTATTGTGTAAGTTGTGGCCCTAAAAAGGAGCGATTTAAAGGAGGAAAGTTTTTAACGCCCCCGTAAATGCTCAAAATGCTGACGTTCTATGCATTACTGAAGCCTCTCATGACTAGACAAAACTGCAGCTTCAATTTCGGCTCTCGGTATGTTACGTATTGCGTTACGAATCCGGTTTTTCATATCTTCTCTAGACTCTAGTAGTAGGTTGAGTCCGAAACACGATGCCCTTTAAGCGCCCCCATAAATAAAAATGCAGGCAAGTTAAGTCTGGCGATCGCGGAGGGTATGGAAACAGACTTCCTCTTTCAATCCACCGCTGTTGAAATACTGCATTAATATGCTCTCGCACATTAATTAGCAAAATGTGCTGGGCAACCATCCAACTGCAAAAACAATTTTTGCCTTGTTTCCAGATTCACATCTTCCAACACCAACGGTAATTGATTGGCCAAAAAGTCAAGAAATACATTGCCATTTAGGGGTTGCTTGAAAAAATATGGCCCAATAATTCTGCCTCCCAGTATGCTACACCATACATTTAAACTCCAACGTCCTTGGCGCTCAATTTCACGCAACCAATGAGGATTTTCTGCAGACCAATAATGCATATTGTGCAGATTGACTCTCCCGTCACTACTGAAGGTGGCTTCATCGGTCCAAAGAATTTGAAATAAAAATTCTCTATTTTCGCATATCATGCCTAACATCCAATGGCAATAGTCTAACCTTCGATCAAAATCTTCCTCTTTCAAGGCCTGGTGCAAAACGACATGATATGGGTGCATTCTTAAAGTAATTTAAAAAAGTTTAAACGAATACCTATATATTTTGAAGGCCATTAGAACTTAATTATGGTCCTTCAAAATATTTTGAACCGTTGTCTGTGATATGCCCAACTCACTGGATAATGATCTTGTGCTAACATGAGGATTTCCTTTAATATAGCCCAGTACACGGTTAATATTTTCTTGTGTTCTTCTAATTCTTTGCCGTTGAAACGTAGGCCGAAAATTACCATTGGCTCGTAAGCTCGCCACTAATCGGGGAAAAACTCTTACATCGCAAGGAAGCCAGTTTGGACATCGAGCCGCGTAAACTCTTTTAGCTATTGCGGCATTCTGAAGACATTCAAAATAAACCGCAAGCATATCAACAGCTTCGTTATTCGTAAAACGCATTTTGAAATCACAAAAATTGCTTAAAGTAACGCGAAAGTATTGACAACTATTGACAATTTGAGGATTATGTATGTTTTGTTTAGGTATCTGTTTCCATTGCCTGCTTCTATTAATTGTATTTTTCGTATATATCCATAGTGAATGTGCATTTAAACTAACAAAAAACTGTTTGAAGGAGTACAAGATCACTATTTAAAAAACAAAATAGTTATTGCCATGGAAAACGCAAACAACTGCTTTGTGAAGTTGTTTCAGATTGTTTCACATCTTTCAAAATTAGTTTTTATATGTA
The DNA here is from genome assembly GCA_036346205.1 of Vesta saturnalis. Lineage (NCBI taxonomy): Eukaryota > Metazoa > Arthropoda > Insecta > Coleoptera > Lampyridae > Vesta > Vesta saturnalis. The sequence goes on along the minus strand of JARFJB010000960.1, from coordinate 1,876,901 downwards.
ATTACTTAAGCTGTGGCGGCATTTATAATTACAACGTTATTGTATGCAATTATTAGGCAACTACGTAATGAATAATAGTGAAAAGGTTGATTTAATGTTAATATTTGGCGAGTGTAATCGCAACGCACGAAGATCAGTCGCACTCTATGCAAAAAGATTTCCTGACAGGTATCACCCTCCACATACTTACTTACACAAAATTGAAAATTCATTAAGGCAACATGGAGCATTTCCTGGAGTAAAAATCCAAAATAGGGAACCCCAGAGAAATAACCCGATAAACGAAGTACGAGAATTGCAGAGTTTAGCGTATGTTTGACTACATCCACGCTCGTCTCTTAGGCATGTAGCTCAGGAAGTAGGAACATCATTTGGATATTATTATAAGTTTTTTGTTATGAACGAGTAAGTTCAAAGGTAAACATGTAATTAAAAATTATTATTAATTTAATTTAATTTAATTTAATTTAATTTAATTTAATTTAATTTAATTTAATTTAATTTAATTTAATTTAATTTAATTTAATTTAATTTAATTTAATTTAATTTAATTTAATTTAATTTAATTTAATTTAATTTAATTTAATTTAATTTAATTTAATTAATAATCATTTGGATATGTTCAGAGGACATTAAAAAAACACAAGCTGTACCCCTATAAACCAAATTTAGTGCAACACCTACGTCCAGCAGATCCCGAACGCCGATTAACATTTATCGCGTGGTTAGTGGAACAACTGGAAGATGACCAATAATGGTGTTATTAACAAACAAAATCATCGTTTCTGGTCGGACGAAAACCCACATTGGACATTAAATACAAACCATCAAACCGTTTGGGGTACTAACGTTTGGTGCGGTTTAATAGGAGACAGATTATTGGGACCTTTTTTTTTATGAAGCAATTCTCACTGCAAGAAGATTTCTTCATTTTTTAAATACTGAGCTTTTGACCATGTTAGAGGATTTTCCACTAGCATTGCGACGAAGTATGTACTTTCAGTTGGACGGAGCGCCAGCTCATACTAGTAACATTGTTAGTGAATGACTAAACGAAACCTTTAATGCGCGTTTAATTGCCACCCATGGACCAGTGGAAATGCTGCCAAGATCGCCTGATATTACACCTCTGGACTATTTCTTATGGGGTTATCTTAAGACACTAGTCTATGCAGATCCGCCACAAAATGTAGAGGATTTAAAAAACAAAATACGGTTGGCTTGTATGCAGTTAACACCCGATGTGATACATAGAACAACACATCATGAACTTCTAAAGCGGCTAGAGGCATGTGTTGCATAAAATGGTGGTAATTTTGAACAATTTAAAAAATAATTTTCCTGCATACCATCTTTGTAGTTAAAAAATACGTGTTTATTACTTGTTGAACTTCGTATTTTGTTTATGTATCCGTTTCCAGATTTCTTACTATTCTAATAAATACTAATAATAAAAGTCGTTGTTTCCGTTTTCCATGACAATAGCTATTTTGTTTTTTAAATAGTGGTTTTGTACGCCTTCAAACAGTTTTTTTTGCGATTTACAACAAAATTTTCTGATATAATACCCATAAAATTTTATATTTACAGAAAGAAAAAATAATGAGGAATCAGATAGTCTAAAAAAATATACAGGGTGTCATTTAAAAAACAATGGTTGTGTTCGTTTCCGGTTTAACCGGAAATGAAAAAAAAATAGCCCTATTAAATGTAACACATGGCCGTAAACAAAAAATGATTTAACTTTTTTTTATATATATCGTAAAATAAAGAAGTTATTGAATGGTCCTCTACTTTGATCACACTGTATATATATATATATATATATATATATATATATATATATATATATATATATATATATATATATATATATATATATAATATCTGTTGAGATCATATTTACAATGATAAATATCATGGTAACATAGAAATAAGCCCAGTATAAAAGGTACATTAAACATAGAGACATTGCGAAGAAATTGATTAAACATATATGTAAACCGCAAGTTGAATAAGTTTAGCTTAACATAACACTAAGTGCATATATAATTATACGGTATGGTGTAGCTATTTAATTCAAGTTTCACATGTATTACGTTTTAATCATGGCTGTACAACAGAATTATTCATGCTTGTACTTTCCGAGCATGCTCGGAAGTGGTAGAATATGTATTTGCTTCAATAAAATTCATGTTGTCCATTTGAATAAGGAAATCTTATTCTGTTCTGAAAGTAAAAGAAGATAATTTGTATCAGTTAATGTAGGTGAAGTAAAGTGTAAAATACAATTATTATGAAAATAACTTAAATGGTAGTGCGTAGAAAGTGTTGCAACTTAAAATAACAGTGTAAATGCAAATTAAGTGTAAGTGTTGAAACCAGGTTATCTCGAGTACCAACATAGAGGTTGAGATGGAAATTTCCAAAATAAACTATAATTGTGTTAGACAGACTGATGTATCCTTATGTTTTTCCAGTCACAGAATCCATTTCTGTTTATAGTTTTCCCGTAGAAAGAAGATATTGCATATGATACAAGGTGTTTGAATAAAAGAATTTTTATACAATTCCAATTTTAAAATTATAATTGATTTTATTTTGCAAAAGAACCTAACGTAAATGTTTAATACTTTTAAAACTGAACTAACGTTGAACTCTATCCCCTGGTATGCTAGTTTAGCCAAATATATGAAACAATATTTGTAATAATTGTATTTGCATAATTATTATAATAATCATATAATTTTAATCATCAATAAAATATATAATGCCAACGTGGGGCAAATCTTATTAAATAAATACAGTACAACATATATATATATATATATATATATATATATATATATATATATATATATATATATATATATATATATATATATATATATATATATATATATATATAAATTAAGTTCTTTTATTAAATAAAACCTTTTATAGTGTTCAAGAATTTGAATCTTGTAATTTAAGACTTCTGTAAAGTTTTTTTTCTATAACATGTACTACAGCAATAAAACATATTATTATTATTATTATATATATATATATATATATATATATATATATATATATATATATATATATTTATATATTAAGACGGATTTTGTGTTAATCTTTTACCAAATCGATAGAGACCTTGCTCATTGTGATCGTAATATTGATCACAGCCTAATGCATACATTTGGAGTTGTTGTTTGGAGTAAACGATTAAAAATAGCTAATAAACACCAGCCACCGATTGCAATAAAAAATACAAAATTTGAACTTGGGGGAGGGTGGCAACTATTTTATATTAAAAATACTATAACTAACAAACGACTAAAAGTAGCCAACAAACAACAAATAGCTAACAAACGATTACAACAAAAAAATTTCATTTTAACCTTGAGGGTCTCGCTTCAGAAAAATACTAAGAACCAACAAACAACAAAAATAGTGAACAAATAAAAACAAAGACCAACAAACGATTTCAACAAAAAGTAAAAAATGTTAAGCCTCGGGGGTAAATTCACGCTTAAATTAACAAGTGAAAATACTGATAACCATTAAACTACAAGAAATAGCTGACAAATACCAACACGCGATTGCAACAAAAAAATATTTTAAATACTAACCGACTAACGATTAAGAGTAGCCAAAAGCAGCATCAAATAACTAATAAACTATTGAAACAAGAAAAATTTAATTTTAACTTTTGGGGGGCTAACTTCACACCTACATTACAAAATTTTATTGGGAAAATATGAACAACAAACGATAAAAATAGCCAAATACAAAAACAAGTAACCAACAAACGAAAACGAAAAAAAAAATTTCCGGTGGTAGCAACTTCACGTCTGCATCAGAAATTTATTTTTGAAAATACTAAGAACCAACAAACGACAAAAAATAAGCACTAACAAACGACCAAAATAGTTCGCAACAAGAAAAAATAAAAAATTTAACCTTGGGGGCAAACTGCACGCCTAAATTAAAAATTTAAAATACTACTAACCAACAAACTACAAAAAAATAGCTAATAAATACCAACAAACTACCAACCAACGATGGCAACAAAAAATAAAAAATTGAAACTTTGGGGGGGGAGCGTACATTAAAAACAATGTAAAAAATACTAATAATCAACTAACGATTACTAACAGAGTTAACAAAGGATTGTGAAAAAAAAATTTAATTTTAACCTTGAAGGGCGAACTTCACAACTAAATAAGAAAATTTTATTGGCAAATACTAATTACTAGCAAATGACAAAAATAGTCAACCAACTAACGATTGCAACAAAAGAATAACAAAATTTTAACCTAATTATGAAAATACTAATAAGACCAACAAGCGATAAACGTCTGCAACAAGAAAACATTAGCAATGTTTAGCCTTGGAGAACTAGGGGAACTTGGGGCGGAGCGGGCACTTGGGGTAGAACGAGCACCCCCCCGCAAAATCTCGCAGTGTGTGCGTGCATTACCGAGAACTGTAAAGTTGCCATTATACGAACGTATAATGCTTTTGATAAATCAACAGTTTAGTTAGTATCGAGTGTTCATGACGGTAGTACGTATCCTGGTGTTTTACACATTTTGTTATAAAAGTCGTGAGTTTTTGCCTTCATGGTAAGTAATTTTTCTTTTGATTACTAACATTGTTATTAAATATACAAGTGAAGGAAGGTTTTAATTTTGATTATAAGGATAATTTATACCAAGCTAATACCAAAAGGTCACTCAAAACTTATTTCAATGAAAGGGAAACGACAAGTAGGGACCTTAACTTCAGCTGAGCGTGGACAAACAGTTACTGCTGAAGTGTGCTTTTCTGCATCTGGTACTTATGTGCCCCCGACGCTAATTTTTCCTCGCAAGAGAAAACAATCCTCCTTTGAACTTGGGTTGCCAGCTGGATCGCTGGTAGAAGTTACAGATAATGGTTGGATAACTAAGGAAGTGTTTCTAACTTGGTTTAAGGAATTTGTAACATTTTCAAGGGCATCCTTCTTCTCTTGGATGGCCACTCGACCCATACAAAGAGTATTGAGTTGGTTAACTATGTGCGGGACAACGGTGTGGTGCTATTATGTTTTCCCCCACACTGCTCTCATAAGCTACAACCACTCGACGTAAGTTTAATGAAACCTTTAAGCACTTATTATGAACATGAAGTGCGACAATGGCTACGCTGCAATCCAGGAAAAGTAGTAACTTTGGCTCAAATATCGACATTATTTGGAGTTGCATTCATTGAGTCAGCAAAAATGAAAACTGCAATTAGTGGTTTTTCAAAAACCGGTATTTGGCCCACAAATAAAAATATCTTCACAGATATAGATTACATGCCTTCAGTTACTACTGATATAAGTCTGTCTAATAACAAATCAGAGGAGATGCTTCAAACACCAAAGAAAAATATCAGTACAACTGAAAACAACTGTATATCCAGTGACAACACTATTATTGATTCAGAACCAGGCTGCTCATCCAAACCGGATCCTGTACCAAACAATTTACCATCGAATCCTCCACCTCAAAATCCTATAAACCCCAGAACACCAGTCAAGAAAAATACTTTCTTTCTTAAGTCTCCTGATTCTCTTCTCTCCTTACCTTCTGTTTCTAAGGAAGCCAACCGACCGTCAAGAAAGAGAGGAAAAACGGCAATTCTGTCATCAACACCATATAAGGAGGAATTGGAAGCATCTCTAAGTCATACACAAACAAAAAGAAAAAAAGTTGTAAAGAGGCAAATAGGACATGGCCCACCAGAAGAACAAACCCCCAATGAAAAAAATTAAAAAAAATAAACAAAAAGGGTGAAATGTCTATAATGAATCCTAACACTGCTAAAAAATGTATATCAAAGAAGTCAAATACCTCTGACTCCAGTGACAATGAAGATGGTGATGCTCAGATGCTTAGATTTTTATTCAAAATCTCTTGAAGGATGGGTTGCCTGTTCAACCTGTCACAAATGGGCCCATAATTCATGTGCTGGCATCGATAGTGAGGATGATGAGACAGTTTTAATTTGTGATTTGTGTAAAAACTAGTATTTTTATATTTTCTCATGTTTTGTTTTCATTTTAAACCATTAATAAATGTTTTTTGCATTAATTAGTCAATCTAATTTAGTTTACAAAAAAAATCTTAAATTTATGCTACCTTACAATACGAAAGTTGGGACGTGCCTGTTCTGCCCCGTGACTGGGGAGAACAGTCTCTTTGAACATTTTTTTGAAGAACCGAAATTGTAAGTATAAAAAATTAGTTTAAATCTTAAGATGTCCGATCCGCCCCATGTTCCCCTAACTTTACAGGTTTAAATATTACTTGTTCAGTCTAAAAACAGCTTTACCTGTAAATTTGCAAAAGCAAAAATTTTCTGAAGTATAACAAAAACGTTTAAATCTAGATATAAGTAAATCTGCAAAAGTCGCCCTTAGATATGTAATAGGACCCAAATATGCAATAAAAGGCGCACCTGTTCCATTTAAAATAAAGCAATAGGCATGTACTTTCGATGTAACTGGAAGTAAAACCTTAAAAATATTTTCAATAAACTGAGCATTAATCGTAATGCTTGAACAGAAATGGTCAGGAAACTGTAAATAAGCAGAGCTCCTACTACTTCTATGTGATAATTCAATTCAATCGCACTGTATGTTTACTGCAATTATAATTTTCTTGTAATTATTTATTTTTATGTAAACTGAAATAAATTTACTGGTTCATTTTACAAAGAGTTAAACATCTGGAACTTCAATGAATAGATCCAAAAGAAAGACATGGTATTAAAAAAACAAGTAAGGAAGATTAAAATACTACTTATCAGTGTTTAAAACTTGCTATTTTAAGAAAGTAAATACATCTGCTCCGTAAAGATAAATTTATCAAAAAAAAACAACACTGCAATGTCAATGATTACCCTCCTTCAACAACTTCCTATCTTTTAGTACTTCATCCTTAATTAATTGGGATAAAAGGATTATAAAAGCGTGTCCTACAAATTAGAGTTTGGATTAGTTTTAAAAGCGGTTACTTTTTCCCACGAATTAATCTAACAATAAAAAGTCAGGGTAAAAATATTGAAAACTTAACTTGTGTAGGATATTAAAATATGTTTTTCAAACTTGTGGGGCCATTACATAAACAGAATGAATAAAAATCCATACTTGATGGTAAAGAGCACGTTTAAGTCACGTGTCCGAAAGAAGCTAAAAGCCACGTGACATTAATACCCTTATGAAAAAATTATTAGAATTTTTTTATTATTGCACTATAGTGAAAAGTGCACAAAATCAAACTATATAGAAACAAATTAAATTCTTTATTTTATTACGAATTGTAAAAATAGTGGGTTTACACTGATTATTAACGTGCCGTTTATTAAATGGTTCACTAAACACATGGGAACCCAATTAGTAAGTTAGTCAACAATCACATATATAAAGAGATAAGAAGGGATCATTTCCGACTCGTCACTTTCAACCCCTAAACACTTCCCATTCGTGTGTATTGTCAAGTGAACAACGTGCGGTATCATCCCCAAAACGCGTGCGTTTATAACAACCCGTCATTTTTTTAAGGGTGCGCACATATATACATTGTTAAATATTAATAAATAGTGGCATTTCTTTTTAACTTGGCAGCAGTTGTTTTATTTATTTATTATTAAAAGAAAAGTACAAAATACTCTGTCCGTCTGACGAAAAAAAATTACTAATGAATACTTCTGAATATATTTTAACCTTCCCAATTTTTATCAGAATTTGAGCCATTTTTAAAACAGTGATGCTATATTACAATTTATTTATTTACGTTTAAATAAATTTTATAATTATTGTTTATTACTTTGCATCCATATAAAACTAGGTTTGTGCATTTATTACGAACAGTAATAGTTTTGCTGTGCATGTTTCATACGTTTATAAACCTGTTTATAAACACTTTTCAGCAACCTAATTATAGATGTAGAAACCTTCAAGTGCAGTATGGGGCTTATGGGAAGGAAGCACATGCTTGCCAAACTTATTATACCGTTAGATTACTGTTTTATAATACCGAGGCCGGTAGCTACGGTGTAAGAGACACAGTATTGAAATTAACTTAAAAATCGAGTTTTAAATATAACGAACAGAAGTTCGCATTAGCTAAACGTGGGCACCGAGATAACTGTAAAAATTACTTCATTAAATTTCATTTTTGCAGTTAATGAATTTTTTATTTTAGGTGCAATTGCTTAAATGTATTTATGCAATGACTATAACCAAGAATAGACACAGGGTGCCTTATCATTTTATAAGGAATTGTTTGGCTCCAACATAACGACTATGGTTATTAATAACTTCAATTTAGCCAAACATTAAACAATTAAAAGCAACGCTATCATGTATTTTTTTATTAAAAAGTTGTAGTAAAATGTGAAACAGTATTTGCGCTTCAGGTTAATAAGCAGACAAAATATGAATTTTCTAATTTTTGCTTACTAGGCATCTTTGCAAATAACTAGCTTTACGTCTATGGTTTGTTTACTTACCGAAGAAATGTTACGTTACCATTTAAATATTCCATTTTTTTATATACTACTCACTGTTTTATCAATATAAAACTTGAGTTATACCAAAAACAATAAATAATAACGTTCCACTTATCTAAATGTTCGAAATACCTAATACTGCAATGATAATCAAAACAATCGTCAGAATCAAATGTTGTCAACTATGGGGGCAGTTTGCAGTTATGTTGGGACACATACAACTGTAAACAACTATGTCTATTCTTGGTTAATAGTCATTGGTATTTATGTTTATCGATGTTTACAATACCTAAGTATCTGGCGTGGAACACAACACGAGCTTCCAACCTACAAAATGGATATTAAAAGAAATGAAATAATTTTTTTAGGATAATTATGCAACCTCTTCTATAATAGATTCATTAAAAAAAATCTATGTCAAATAGACGTTTAAAACTTCATGTCAGACAGAAGTTAAGGAGACATGTAGATGCTAACTTACAAAATTAAAAGGAATTAAATAACTTTAATTATGCACCAATTTTCACAAGTCAGCAGTTGCGTCATAACTAACTTTGTTTCATTACCACCTTTAGAACCCGCTTATTGTGCACGAGAGGATGCAGATAAAAGTGATTTAGGTTGGCAATTCTGTTCCGTGTTGTCAAGCATTTCTGACATTACACATTTGACATAACACATATTTTCTGATATTTTATTTTAATAAACGTGATCCCTGAAGATGAGATTTGACAGTTGTCAAACTGCTATTTTTCACAATCTGACAACATCGGCGTCCTCTGACAGTATTAATATCAGTGACGCAACTGCTCTGAGTCGTGAAAATTACTATAATTGCTTTAGTTGGACCGTCTTCGTTCATATTTTATTAATTTTTAACTTCCCTTGCGTTATATTAAGAAAGGTTATAAAGAACCATTTAACACTTAAATTCTAAATTGCGCGTCGTATCAAAAATTTGCATAGCACATACTTAATATGGTTAAGGTCTTTGAAATATGCAGCTGTTTTAGAGATATATTTGATAAAAACCAAAAACTGCCCATAATAAACCCTCTCTACGCCACTAGATTTCTCCCAAAATCAAAACAGCTCCAAACGAAATGAAAACAAAGTTAAAAACAAAAATTCAGGTACGTAGCTGTTTTCACTCTGGAGTTATCGTGGATACTAACGTACATCCAGACACACATACACACACACAGAAACGCGCGTGAGCACACGAAAGCACGCGCGCGCACGCACGCACACCAACGCACGCACACACACACACACACAGCACACAAGCACACACGCACACACGCATACGCGCACACGAGCACACGCACACACAAAGGCACACGCACACGCACAAACACACGCACACGCCCACGCACACGCCCACGCACACGCACACGCACACACGCACACGCACACGCACACGCACACGCACACGCACACGCATACGCACACGCACACGCACACCCACACGCACACACAGTCACAGACACGCGCGTGAACACACGCAAGCTCGCGCGCGCACGCGCGCACGCACGCACACACGCACACATATACACACACGCACACACGCATACGCGTACACTCGCACACGAGCACATGCACACACACAAAGGCACACGCACAAGCACAAACACACGCACACGCACACGCACACGCACCACGCACACGTACACGCACACGCACACGCACACGTACACGCACACGCACATGCACACGCACACGCACACGCACACGCACACGCACACGCACACGCAGACGCTCACGCATACGCACACAGACACGGTTACGGACTCGCATACGCACACTGACACGCACTCGCACACACATATGCACACGCACACGCACGCACCCACGCACGCACACACGCATATATGTTGTAGTGTGACAATTCTGGGCTATCGTTACCTTAATTTAAGTTTAGAGGTTGTGTTACTATTGGAAAATATATTTACTTTACGTTGGTATCTTTTTCTTTCAATAATAAAATTTTGGTGTACGACGATATTTTCTTATGAATTTTTTGCCGCTAAATTACGCGTCGTATCAAAACATTGCATAGCACATAATTAATCGATATGTTTAAAGTCTATATCTAGGTACCTTTATATCTTTGAATTATGCAGCTGTTTTAGAAATATGTGGCAGAACCAAAAACTTCACCTAATAAACTCCCCTATCAGCCACTGGATTTCTTCTAAAATCTAAACAGCTCCAAGCGAAATGAAAACAATGTTAAAAACACAATTTTAAGTGCGTAGCTGTTTTCATTCTGGAGTTATTGCGGATACTAACGTACATTCACACATACACATACCCACACATGCACACACGCACACACGCACGCACATAGGTAAGCACGTAGGCACGCACGAACTCCCGCACGCACACACGCACACATGCACACACGCACACACGCACACACGCACACGCACACACACGTACACACGCACATACGCACACACGCACACACGCACACACGCACACACACACATACGCACACACGCACACACGCACACACTCACACACTCACACACACGCACACACGCACACACGCACACGCGTACACACGACACACGCGCACACGCACACACGACACACACACGCACACACGCACACACGCACACGCACACACGCATACACGACACCACACAGCACACACCACACACGCACACACACACGCACACGCACACACGCACCACGCACACTACGCACAGACGCACACGCACGCACACAGCGTCGACGCGATACGCAGACGACTACGGACACCACGACGCCACGCACACGCACACAGACTCAGCATGGACGCGCAACGCACGACGGACACACGCACACCTCACGCACACGACCACACGCATACGCCACGCACTACGACCGCACACGCACACGACACACACGCACACAATGCTCACGCACACGCCACAGCACGCACTCGCATACGCACACGACATGCACACGCACACAGACGCTCACCCATACGCACACAAACACGGTTACGGACTCGCATACGCAAACTGATGTATGTAAGGCTTCTAATTATATTTTTGTGCATATTATATTTAGTAGGGAACAAAGATAAGCCCCTAAATTAAGGAAAGCCCATGAATTAAGAAAAGGCCCATATGTTAATGAATTCCGTTGTATATTATATTTAGTAGGGAAAAAGGAAAAGATTTTATTCTCCCTAAGGATAGAGCGGCGCTAGCTCCGAGCTGACTTCAGCCACAATCATGGATTCCCATCATGTTATACATTACCGTTGTAATGAATTGGTAAGGAAATAAGGAAAAGATTTTGTCCACCTAAGGAGGAGTTAGGGTTCTGAGGCCGAATACTCCGCATTCGCCTACAGTTGGATTCCCATGATGCATATACCATGACCATGCGTAGCATGGTGAGGATTAAAGTGCCCAGGAAAGAACCTCGGAGTACAAGGTTCTGACGGTAACGGCAGAATACTACCCCAGCATTCGCCTAAGTTGATCGCACATGATGTGCATATACGCAGTGACCATGCCGCTAGATGTGTATGAGGAAAACCCCATGAAAGAACCTCATACAAGGTAGACGGTAACGGAAATCTAACCCATTACCTCCCGAATGCTAAGCAGGTTGTGTCACCACTACGCTACCAGCTAGGGAAGCATGGTGGAGGACGTCATTAAATGCATAAAATGACGTGCATGATAATGCAATTTCATCTTCAAGGGTTTTAAATGGAGATATTTTCGTTTTGGGTCAATAATCAAACAATTGACCTACGTCATCTATACATGCACCTAGCTAAATAAAACTTTTATTTTGCCATCCCCATCGCAAGTACACATCAAAAGGATGGTTCATACTTCAAGTGCATTTTCAGCAACCGACGTATGTTATCGAATGTTTAAACACAATGAAAAGAGATGACCTATAAACGCTTGTTGTAATTTTTGACTAACCTAGTTTGTTATTCTTATGACATAACCTCCTTTTGCTTGTTGCCACTTATTACTTTCTTTCATATTTCCTACGTTTCCATGTTTCATTTTTCATTATACATTTTCAAAATAGTTCTCTTCAGAACTCTTCCCTTTGTTCAATCACTTACGTTTATTCCAACATCTTTGTTAGGTTTGCCGAAACCTCGTAATGTCTATACCCAGTAAAACCTTCGATACGCAAGCATCTTCTTTGTTTAATGAGTGAGGTCGTCTTCTATTTCTTTCTATTCCTTTTTTGCAAATATGTTAATGTTAATTTTATGTTCAGTTTCCATGACTTGCTAAAGATGTCGATGATGATATAAGTTTTTGTCTAATCGATAAGTTATTGTCTTATGCTCTTCTACTTGTTTACCCAATGTAAGATTTAAAACATACATTACATTTTATTAAAAACACCTTGGTTTTCGCCAAGAACTTTATCTTTCGGATTAAGAAGTAATTGGTAAATGGTCTTATGTGCCTTGAAAAGGACTTTGAACTCATTTTTTGGTAATTTTCTTTCAATTCTATCTGTGACACCTTTTATGTAAGGTAACATGAGTAACTTTATATTATTGCTTCCAGTTTGATTAATGTAAACTGTACGTTGTGTTTGTTGTTTCTTTAACGTTTTATTAATTTGAGTAGAACTATAACTGTTTTTTAGTAAAATGGAAACAAGGTTTTGTAATTGTCACTGTCTATATTTTTATCTGATAATCGAAGTAATCTTATACATAGTGTTTCAACTACGGCGTTGGGTTGCATTGGAATTAGGATAACGATTAGCGTGGGTATCTTTTCTATAAAGCGTGATGGTTTGTTATTTTTAGTAAATCTTGAAAAGGTATAGCACGATTTGTTTCTTTCTCTACAGTGAATTTTATGTTGGTATGGATGTTGTTCATGTGAGCCAAAATTTGATCAATGGTATGGACACCGTGTGACCAAACATTTATTATTGTACATAAAATAGATAGAGTTCATGAAATGCCTTATAGGTTTTATAGTAAAGAAAGAAGTAACATCAAAACTAAGTAAAACATCTTGGGCACTTAATGCTATTTGTTTGAGCTTGGTAAAAAGTCAAACCAACTTTTTATATGATTTAAATTTTTCAAAACTGGGTTGTAGTGTTCTGGTTAAGTAATAAGCTAGCTCATGTATAGGTAAGTTATATGTGCTTACAATTCGGCCAAGCAACTACTTTCTGTACTTTATAGTTTCTTAATGTTATTATAAATTGATGTAGAATTGATAATGCCTCTAGTTTTCTTTTCCAAATAAGTTGTTGGACCTATCCTGCTCTTTATATATTCAGGAATATTTATAAATGTAGGCATGCGTTGATGGAAATCTATACGGTTGACTGTTACACTGGAATTACCTTTATCGGTTGGAAGTAGTAATGTGTATATGTATATGTTTTATTTTAGATTTCCATGAATTCCGGATCCTCCATCTCCTGTGTTGATTAGGTTCTTAGAACAACCTAAATTATTTATCAGAGAATGTGACCCAATAAATAAGAAAAATACAACAGTGGGCATCAGTTTAACCCGAACAACGGGGACTACATCTAAGTTATTAATGATCTCAGGATAACAATTATGATTTTGTCGAAACGTCGTCGAAAGAATTGAAGTTCATCTAAGAACATCAACACATGAGACGGAGAACCCAGAATTCATGGGACTGGAAACACATGTAATACTCGTGAAAATCTAAAATACAACATATCAATAAATATCAAGAACACGTATTTTATATATGAAGACCTGAAGTATAAGCAGATCGAGGGAGTACCTATGGGTTCACTATTATCGCCAGTCTTAGCGAACCTTTTTATGATTGACCTGGAATCTCATGCATTGAATAGAGTTAACCACAAACCCAAATTGTGGTTAAGATATGTAGATGTGCTTGTATATAATAAGACTGACAGTCTAGAATGTACAGTACACAAAAAAACAACGCACACTAATAGATATTAAATGCCAAGTCTCATCATCATCCGGTACAATTGCAGGCTGTGGTATAATTTTTGGTCGCAAGGTTCAAACGCTTAACGAACTAGAAAAACCAG
>JARFJB010000960.1:1849824-1859824 GCA_036346205.1 Vesta saturnalis | reverse complement strand
TTAGATATGGAGTCGGAAGGCACTTCTGTAAGTCTACCATTATGACTTTGGTTTTTCCTGGTGAAGATCTACTTTCATCTTTATCATATCTCTTGCATTTGTACCTTTCGCTAGCTTCTTTAATATGATCATCGTATTTCTGGCGAATCACTGCCTTTTATTCGTCTTGAATATTTTGCTTAAGCTGTAGAATAAATTTGTCACAGCTGTCACATGTATCAGCCGAAGGTGTTTTAAAGCCAATATTAAATTCCGAGTTAAGAACTTTTTTATATAACCAAAGCTTCACAATTTGTTCCTTGGCAACCTTTTCTTCATCACATTTTGCCAAATATAATTTATACATTTTGTTTTTATTTAATTCAGGTCCTAGATACTTTTTTGAACTTTTCTCACGAGTGTAGTGGCTCTCGTAGCAAGGAAACGAGTTTATGTGCGCACGAACTCGATCGACAACCTCGTTAGAGACTTTGTTAGGTGGCACATGTCGTCCACGTTTATCTGCACATACAAATCCTCCCGTTAGATATGTTTTCAAAACATTACGTACGACCGTTTCGGAAATGCCCAGTGTATTCAAGAAGAATGTCTCGCAAACATCAATTTTTTGTATTGAATCTCCTGATTTTACATCAAAGTTATAACCAATTGTTTGTTTCCTTTGATGATTTTTGCTATTGTCTTTTGGTCGATGGTGGTTGATCGCTTTGGTAGTAACATGAGAGCGAATAAACTGACGTTTACAATTCCAAGTATTCTGTTTTCTCCAGTAATTCTCAAAAATCTGCAATCTAGTCTCTTGGTTAATTTTTATTGTACAATTTTGCCTGCAGGATGCACAGCCTGGTTTTAGGGACTTTGCTTTTATTTTCTTGCCGGACTTTGAAACATGTTCATATCCTGCTTGCGTTGCTTTAGTCCTTTTTGTAACCTTCCACGTTTGTATCCGTTTAACACGTATTCTAGACTCTTTATTTTTCATGTTCTTCAGAAATATTATTTGTGTCTTCAAGCATGATGACACTACTGTCAGCATCATTTTTATTCCCATGCGAGCTTCCAGTTTTGATATCATCGATACTATTTTCACTTATGTTAACTGCATTGACGTTTCTATCTTCATGTAAACTAACATCATCTTCAGCAAGCATGCTAGTCACATCTTCATTATCACTACTATGCTCGTTCGGAAAATAATCAGGATCTGTGTCGCTTTCATTGCTATTATTGCGGCTTGTTTCATAGTAAGTGCAGCTTTCTATTTGCGGCTTATACACAGAAGTGCACGATATTAAATTTTCATCTGAACAAGAGTGATTAGTGCTGCTTGTAACCTTCTGAGATGTTAGTGTCAGTTCTGATTGTTGGTGGATAAAGTTTTTATATGATGAATCTCAAACAAAAATAATGTAAAAATGTGGAGGTAAAGTCATATGGCCTTAGAATTATTATTAGAATTTAATATGAATAAGTATTAATATTACAATTTTATATGAATTAAATTAGAATTATCCTTAGTTCTATGCATTATTTTACGTACCACAAGCTAATTTTTTCTCTTCACAGACAACATGAACGGCTTTATGATCCCTTCTAGCTGATAAATTTTGTTTTGATTGACCTAAACAAAAAGTTGGCATATATTAGACGTAACAGGTAAACAGACGTATCTCCAATGCATCAAATTGAATGTTTTACATATTTAAACTTTCAAAGAGTTATTGTACTTTTGACAGGCAAAATATAGATATTTAAGGAACAATTAATTTAACGGAATGCATTGCTTAATAAATTCGGTAATTCTACAAGAATAATCATTAATAAAAATAAAAATTATTGTGACCTACATAACCCTACTCTTAACATTTTACATGTGCTTATATTTACCTCGAAATGCAGTGGTATTTTCTAGTTCATCCATCATCCTGCATACTCTTCTACCAACCACTTTACGGATATTAACATGCTTACTAGAATTCATTGTTTATTAAACGAATAATAATGCACAGCAATCGCTAACAAAAGCAACATACACTGGAGTCACGACTATTTACCATTTACTGTAGAGTGCCGGCCGGTAACTAGGTTCATAAGTTTCTGGAGATACTACTGTTTACCTCGATTTAAAACGGAGTTACTACTACTTCATACCAACGTATTTAGGCACCTAATAGAACTGGAGTTACAACCTTTTACCACAAGAAAGAATCGCAATTAACTAACAAGAAAACGACATTAACTCCACTATAAGGAAAATTGGACATACTACTGTTTACCTCTACGGTACTGATATATATATATATATATATATATATATATATATATATATATATATATATATTATTTTTCGATGAAGCAACTTTTTTCTTAAATGGACAAGTGAATAGACATAATTGTAGGTACTGGTCCAATACTAATCCACATTGGATGGAGTAAACACATACACAAAGACCTCAGAAAATTAATGTTTGGTGTGTTATTATTGGACGCTGTATTAATGGCCCTTATTTTGTTGAAGGAAATTTAACATCATAACGATACCTACAAATCTTACAACTGCTTTCAACCAGTTCTTACCTTACTATTCCGTCTAGATTGAACAAATCTTGTTATATAGGTACGAGCGTTTTTAGACGAAATATGCCCTATGAGGTGGATAGGACGTGGGGGACCAATTATTAAAGTAACTTACAAAGAAAAGATATGTGAAATTAAATTACATTTTCTTATATAATGAATCGTTATTCAGATCCTCGTATCAACATAATCGATCGATATGTTTAAGATCTATATCTAGATACGTTTATATTTTTGAAATATGCAGTTGTTTCAGAAATATTTGATAAAAACTAAAAACCGCCCCTAATAGATCCTCCCTCTTCGCCGCAGGATTTCTCCCAAAATATAATCAGCTCCAGGAGAAATGAAATGAAGCTTAAATACAAAATTTCAAGTGTGTACGTAATATGGTTCTCGAGTTAGCGTGGATACTTACATACATGCACACACATGCATACGCACATACACCCACACACAGACATAGCCGATCTTGGTGAAACTTTATCAAACATTGTAAAATGATGCAATACGTCGATTTATCAATAGTGAAAAAAATCTATTACCTGTACCTACATATGTATATGTAAGTTGAAGGTAAAAACGCGTCGATTAACTGACAGTTATGCGACCAAACTTACATAAATACAACAAATGAAAAATTAAATGCTAAAATGTAAATAAAACAAAGTTATGCCCAAGCTTCTTACGTTTAAATGTCATTATTTGTTATAATTTGGATACAATTTATTTTTAATAATTTATTCAAAAAAACAATTAGAAATACTGCACATGTATTACATACAACCAATGACGATGATCGTCATTGATTACAAGAATAACAGTTTAAGAAGAGTTCGAGACTTATTTGCTGCCAAATATCCTGATAAACACGTAGGTACCATCTATAATCACAATTTCCGTTATTGTTAAGAAGTTTACAAAAAAAAAGGTCATGTAGTAACCAGATATAAGTCCAAAGAAAACATTTCTCGCCGAAGAGCTAAAATTGATGTGTTTCATCGAAGAAAGTCCAATCACAACGCTAAAATTTCAAGATCTGCCTTTAATATTTTTAAAGAATTTAAATGCAAATCTTTTAAGTTTTCAAACCATCTAAAGTTGTATGAGGATGGGAAAATTAGTAAGACTTATTTATTTATCCTTCTCGCCGTTTAGTTTTGCACTTACAAAATCAAACACACCCAATATAACCATCGCGTTAATTTTTGCTTGGACTAATCAACAACACTACCATAGGCCCCCTTTTTTATTGAAGGAAATTCATTCAAACAAATTTTTTTGAGCAAATTTTCCCTAATATTGAAAATTTAGATTGGATTGATATGGGCAATGTGTGGTTACAAATGTATGGAGCTCCAACACATTCCACAAGGCAAAAAACGAACCTATTTATCCCTTGTGAACACTGACAGGTACATCTGTACCTTTGACCCCTCTAATCTTCCAACTGCGTTCCCTGACTGATAGGTACGGGTATACCTTGTTACACATTATGTATATTCTGAGGAATGGTTCCTGAAAGGTGTAAATTTACTAGTATAAAAATAAAATTTAAGAAAATGTAATGTTTTATTGAAACAAACAAACATAATTCTCAGGTATAACACACTGTGTGTTGGTTGCAAATCGGACGAGTACATACTCGGCAAGATTTTCCTGTTATTTTTTCTGGGCGCGACATATAGCATGAACCGACTAGTTTTTTAGGTGCATTTTTACGTTGGCGACCAGCAACCGAAGATCCAGATATATTTTTGACAAATGGGTGACGAATCATTGCTTCTGTGAACATCTTTCTCGAAATACCTTAACATGTAAATTCTCTGTCCTGGTTTCTATAGAAGTCATTGCCAAGCTAAGTGCTAGATCCTGGTAAAACGTTTGGCGGCTATCCAATATCAGAGCAAATGGCCATCTAAGGTTTCTTCGTTTCGTAGAATAATGTGTTAGCATTTTGTCCATGTTATCGACCCCACCTTTGGTGCTATTGCAGTAGTGAGTGATTGCAGGTTTTTGTTTTGGTCCACTGACACTGTTATCGTTATGCATATTGAAAAGCAAGATGACAGACGCGTTTTTCTTAGGCACCTATGAACATAGCGTTACTTTACCATTTTCGCCAAACTTAAAGATTTATGACATTCTCTGTCTTGATTTACCATCATCTCAGGAGGTATATTTTGCCAACGACAGTCAGATTCCGATATAGGAAAAAAACGTGCAAATGATAGGTTGATAAAAAAAATTGTCAATTGTGACGTTAAACGCCTAAATCTTGTACAACTCGCTTGCCTTGGTTTGCTTGTCGCCCACTAATTGGCTTTCAGGTGTAAATTTGACCCGTAACAAGGTATGAATTTTCAGCATCACATATCGACCAGATCTTGACTCCGTATTTTGTTGGTTTATGCGGAATACATTGTGTGAATCTTGTCTTCCCTCGGTGTGGAAAAAGTTGTTCAACAGTAACGACACAATCAGATGGAACGTAATGCAATCGCAGATTATAATTCACCATAAGCCATATGTCAGATATCGCTGCCGCTTTGCCAATCAACAGCCGCTGTGCTCTTGTTTTACTATTATCGAATCGAATAAAACGGGTTATTTCTCAAAATCTAGTAATTTAAAAAGTTGCCCGACACAGTGGGTACGCATCACATTTCCATAGCTCTCTTGCATGTGTTGAACCAGATTGGCGCATGCTAGCAGTTGTTAGGATACCCAAGCATCCATCGAATTCTGTTTAAGCAAGAGTGCGCCACATCTTCGTTGATTTATCGGGATGATCACCATTCCATTTTGCATACACACTTTATTCTATTCGTCCTTCGTATTGTAATATCACACATTACAGCATATAATATGCACTTAAACACATGCCGTGAAGAAAGTTTCTCTGTACATCGTGGAAGCCCAGATCTGTAATCTCTAATTCAGTTTATATTTGCAGATTATATAGAATACGTTAACTGTGCACTATGTGGAATTGACTTGGCCTGTGGAATCCATTCTTCGTCAGAATGATTATCATCATACATTCCAAGGGCCACGTCATGGTCAGATTCAGAATTGCTTTCATCCAAAAATGACTGCAAATAAGCCTGTTGGTCCCCATAGGTCATACTAATAGTAGGTGTAAAAATATTTAGAAAGAAGCTTTTTACAAAAAGAAAATACTTACCGCTTGAATTCTGAACTCGACACTTCTCTTATACCGGTCATTTCCAACGATAACACTGATTGAGGTATACTGTAAAAACACCTAAGCGACTATGCAACTAAATAACTAAACTGTTAACGCGAACAGGTTTATTTCTGTTTGTGCTTGTTCACACATGCACAATCCGAATTAACCTCTACTGATTACAGTTTTCTAGAAAATAGCTACAAGCATCGACAATTCACAATATCTTAATCTAAGTGCAAAAAATACATAAGAATTATATAGAGGTATGCATGTGTATTAGTAGTTGCATTTTTTCCGTGTACACAAGGGTTAACGAAACATTTCCAAATTGTTGGATAGGTAGAAATGATCGTATTGAATGGCCTGCGCACTCTCCAAATTTTAAGTTTTACATAAAATCTAAGATCTACAGTAATACTGTCATAACGAACGAAGAGGATTTGATGGATGGAATAAGAATAATGTGTAAAAATACTTACTTCACCTTCACGCCATTCCCTTGCGCGGTAGGCAAAACGATCCCTGCCTCTTATTTATTTTTCATTCACAATCTTTCTCCATGCTTTCCTATCTCCGCATATCACCCTAGCTTCCGCAAGATTCATACATAGTTTCTGACATGCCCTTTTGTTTTTAAAACTCCTTATCTTTCTTTCCTTTATCATAGATTCTACCACATTCAGCCAAGTTTTACGCGGCCTACCAGGGCCGGCTTTTCCCCTAACCTCACCCACATATATTTGTTTCGCTAATCTTGCGTTGTTCATTCTGTCAATGTGACCAAACCAACGTAATGTACAACTTTTATATCTATCCATCATCGTCTTTTCCTCACCACACTCCGTCATTATGCATTCATTTTTTATCTTGTCCCTTCTCGTTTTACCACATGCGCTTCTCAGGAATCTCGTACCCACGGCATTTATTTTTCTTTCATGCTTTTTTGACATACCCATGTCTCACTTCCATACAGTACTGACGGGACGAATACGCCATTATAGATTGCTCGTTTCGCAGCTAGGCTCATGCTTTCATTTCTCATTATTATCCACATACTTCCAATCACTTTCCTTCCAGCATTGACCCTTCGTCCAATCTCGCTCTCAATTGTACCATCTGCAGTAAACATTCTACCGAGATATACCATTTCGTCCACTTGCTCCACAGTTTTATCTTGCAAGAGTAAATACTCTCCTTTCCACCTTCCCGATTGAACACCACAATCTTAGTTTTTTTCACGTTTACCTTTAGATCCATGCTCTCACAGACTGTATCAAACTTCCTCAGAGTGGTTCGCAGCTCATCCGCATTGTCACTTAATAAGACTGTGTCATCTGCATACACCAGAAGTCGTAGATTTGCGTCACCAATCATTACACCATTTGTATCGGTACATGCTTGTCTAAGACATTTATCCATGTATACATTGAACAACCACGGTGACATCACACAGCCTTGTCGCACTCCTTACTCAATCTTAAAGTATTCACTCACACCTCCTCTCACCCTATCACATGCCCGACTACCGCTGTATACTGCCCTTATTCCATTTATTAGACCTTTATTTACGCCATATTCATTTAGTATTTCCCACAGCTTCTCCCTATTCACTCTGCCATATGCTTTCTCCAGATCTACAAACGCACAGTACAACTTCCTTTTTACCTTTAAACACTTTTCGATCACCTGCAGTAGAGCAACTATCTGATCGACACATCCTCTCCCTGGCATGAAGCCACCTTGCATATCCCAAATCTTAGTTTGTGTAGTTTCTCTATCAATCAGTATTATTCCAAATACTTTACCAGACACGCTGAGCAAGCTTATTCCTCTGTAGTTGTTACAATCACTCTTGTTCCCCTTACCCTTATACAATGGTACAATACTAATCCAGCCTTTATAAAAAACGCAGAGTAAGCTAAAAATTCATATTTATTTTATAAACAGAAGTACCAACAAATTCACTAAAGAATTTATGTTTGATTCGTAACATAATACTACTGTTAACTATGGCATAATAATTCAATTTATAGTAACACATTCACGTATACGAGGATCACTGCTAGAGTTCGCGGAATCCAATACTTCCTGAAATGCTAAGGTTCTATGATTGTCAGAATCGTAAAATTTCACTTTTCATACTATTAGTACAACTGACAATTTTATTGAGAACATAGTAGTTTCATTTCAGCAGAATTTTAAAAGTAATGTTTGTGAAAAAATGGATATTGTTGTTGTTTGGTGATGAAAGCCGTCCAAAACCATCATCTACAAATTGTTTGCAGAATTCAAACGTGGAAGATCTCCTTTAGATAACGATTTTCGGGAAGGATATTGATGCTGTGCGTGAAATCAGAATCTGACAGAAGCTCAAAAAAAAGCACGTGTCAAGTGGCGCAAGGAACTGTTTAACAAAATTTACTATGGTCGTTCACATTCTGTATATTACACAGTAACAGGTGACGAATCATGAATATATTCATAGGAGCCTGAAGGTAAACATCAATCATCGGTGTGGGTGTTCCAAAATGAACCTAAACCAACAAAAGTAGTGCACTCGCGAAGCGTTTCGAAGAAAATAACTGCTTGGTTTTTCGGAAAAAACCGGTCATATTGCAACTGTTGCATTGGAGGATCGAAGAACAAGAACTACTGATTGGTATACTTAAATTTGTCACCCCCAGGTGATCAGTGAAATTAGAAAAAACAGTATAAATGAGCGAATCATTCTGCATCATAACAACGCAAGTGCCCACACAGCTCAACAAACAAATTTTTCGCTAGTCAAAATATCAAATTAGCGACTCATTGCCCATATTCGCCTAATCTGTCTCCCAACGACCTTTGTAACGGGTTTCCGGTGGTGGCAAGTGAAGCTTGCCCTCAACGAAATCCAGCACAAAAATTAAGACTCGTTTGGAATTATATTTATTAGTTGTAAGTTACGGTATTTTATGTTATTGCAAAGTCAACTCCTGGGCGGTAAACGGGTTCTTCGTCACAGGGGTTGCAGCGGATTAAACGGATTCGGGCGCCACCCAAAGATTATCTGCTGTCCAGGCGGTCTTTGGGTCCACTCCTGAACTTGTGCTGTTTCCAAACGGCTATCTCGGGTTACCCAGTGGAGGATAAATTCAGGGTTGAATCCTCACGGTCGAAGATGTACCTAAAACTTAATTAGCACGGATGGAAGGCGGATACGGTGGTCAAAGTTCACAGGTCCCCTTGACAAACAGAATTCCTTCACCAATGATGGATGAAAATGAATCATTCTGAATAAATATTAACTCTGTGAATTTATTTAAATTTCACTAATTACGGAGCTAGTCTTTATTAAGTTTAATTTGATTAACTAATTGTTAAACTACTCTTTACCTCATATCAATTTACAATAATACAATTTTTCGCTACGTCCACAGTGAGAATGTAGGAAAGAGATAAGATTTTTGTGAAAGCACTAATCTATATAGACTACGACATTTAAAAGTGGGGAACGGCTGGAAATTCCATAATTTTAACGATGAGGCGCCAGCGCAACAATTTGTTTTAATTAATATTAAATCAATCAATGAGCTAGTATTTATTTCAACGGACTAAAACTATTATTTGTAAAATCACAAAGAGATTGATATAAAATTCGGCCAATTTTTATTAATAAAAATACTTATTCTATCTAACGGTTTAATTAATAATTAGTAACATTTCTATCAACTCAAAATCACGCAATTTCAGAAGCTGATTACTCTTCGACACTTCTGTTGGGGTTCGCGTTATTTAAAAACATAACATTTTACGCAATAGTAAAAAATTACATTCCTTTCATTGTAGTTGAAATTTATAGAAAGTATTTGAGATTTAACTTTACTCATTTAATCAAAACTATTATTTAACAATGCAATTTTTACTAACTAAATTAACTAATTTATGAGGACGGTGTTAATTATTACTTGTTTATTTTAATTTAAAACTCTCTTAATTAGATTGATCGGGTTGGAAAGTCTATTTGAAGTTTCTTATCATCTCTAATATTAACATAAAAGGTTTTGAATGTAATTTCCATCTAACATGTGTGTTTGAATATAAACTGTATACTACTTATCACGTTTTAATTTCGGAATAACAAAAAGAAAACTATTATTTATATTAACGGTTGTTTATAGCACTTGATAAGTTTTAATTTTGAAAGAAAGAAAAATTTCTATTTCCAATTAATGGCTATCTTTAAATTTT
>JARFJB010000960.1:1672324-1844824 GCA_036346205.1 Vesta saturnalis | reverse complement strand
GCCTCTCGAAAAGCTGCACAGGTAGATTCGGAGGACATTCCTATAATAAGAACAGACATGAAACATTTCATTAAACAACAAGTAAATGACAAATGGCAACAACAGTGGAATGAAACAGATTCCAAATTAAAACAGGTTAAAACCGGCATAACCGCTTATACATACCCAACTACTTTAACAGGTATAAAACAAGTGGTGCTTACAAGGATCATGTTGGGGCACTCTAATGTAACAAACAGTTTTATGCTAACAGGAAGCCGGTAACCGCGGTGACAACATTATAGGGACCAAAGACTTACACTTAAACATTTATTGTTAGACTGCTCTGCTCATCAACGAGAAAGAGTAGTATATAATATACCTGATAACATGAAAGTACTTTTGAACTTCCACGAAAACCAATTAGAAATATTAATAACCTACTTGAAAGAAATGGGGATTTTCAACAAAACATAAATTTTACAAAAATACATGTATGTTAATGGAGCAGCTAATGATCCTAGTAATCGATGCTGCAAGCAAAAAAAAAATATTTATATATTTCCAGCAGACATACGTCTATAATGGAATTTAACCTAACAACAGAAATCATTATACATTTAGTTCTTATTTTAATATACTTAATATAAGGGAGCACGTTATACGCTAAAAGTTTTCACATAAGGATAGCACTTTTGACTAAAATTCATTTATGTGTAAGTTATCAAAAAATATATCAATGCCATGGTAAGAAACATAATTCACTAACCTTAAACAAGTTATGTAAGGATTGTTAAAATGATGAAAGGTGTTTGGAATAGTATAGATAAATACTGTACTATTACGGCTACTAAGGCGTGGACGAAGAAATTCTAGTCTATTTAGTACTGAAGAATAACAAGCAGTACCAAGTATCAATTTTTGTATGAAACTCAAGCAAGAATAATTTTTACATGCTCGCAGTGAGGTTTCTCTTACTGCACGAAAAAGTTCACCCGAATCACCATTTTGACATGGGTAAAAACCATATAATCTAAGATGAATGTATTTACAAAATCTTCTTAGTACGTTTTCCAACCGTCTATCATGAATTTGCTGACCTGGCATCCATACTATGCAACAATATTCTAACTTACTTCCAACTAAGGCATAAATAAAAGTCTAATGCAGTATGTGTCACTAAATTTATGTCTCATTATAAAACCTACAGTCTTAAAAGCGTTGTTAACAACATACTCAATATGTGGAACAAATGTTAGCTTGGAATCAAAATCTATACCGATATCTATAAATTTAAAAGAGAGATCCAGAGGTATCCCTTTCATATTGTAGTAAAACGATACCTCAGTACACTTCCTTATAAAAGTCATCACCTTACATTTGTTTATGTTAATGTCTAATTTATTATTGGCACACCAAGAAATTAATTTATCAATACTTTCCTGTAACATATAACAGTCATGTACAGAACTTATCTCTTTAACTATTTTCAGATCATCCTCATAAAGATAACAAATTTCATCTAAAGAGTCTACCACATCATTAAAAATATGTTAAAAAGCAGGGGACCAAGAGTAGAACCTTGGGCAACACCACTATTGAGTATACAATGATTTGCTGGGTCAAATGCTTTTGTTAGATCGGTGTAAATAGTATCTACTTGTAATCTCTGGTCAAAAGACGAAGACACAAATTCAGTAAATTCATATAGGTTTGTGGTAGTTGATTGACCTTTAATAAAACCGTGTTGCTCAGGTACCATACTACTTGAAACATGTGATTAAACCACATTAGCAATTATTGACTCAAAAATTTTTACAAAATTTGATAATAGTGCAATGGGCCTATAATTTTCTATATTTGAACTATCGCCAGATTTAAATATTGGACCGATTTTTGACAGTTTCCAGATAGCTGGATAATTTCAAGTATTTACAATTAAATTATAAATATAACATAGTGGTTCTAATAAATACTGAATGCTTTCTTTTACAAAAAACGCAGGGAGGCGATCTGGACCGGATAAAAAATTACTTTTAAGTTTTCTTACAACATTCACAATATTCTCATGATTAATGGAAAAAGAATGTAACACTGCTGTAATATGGAACACGTTCCTAGTGGATTGTGACGCATAACATTTACTATTACAGAATTTACACTTAGACCTCTTGTGGCACTCAAAATCACACATATGTTCATTATTATTACAATACACACTTGCAAAATAATGTGCAAAGCAGTTGATAATCTTCTCTTGATTATTTAACGTATTGCCATTATAACTTATTATAGATGGTATACAGTGGGCTTTGTTTTTTAAGTTAATAAATGACCAAAGCTTCTTCGAAGTGTTCTCAAAATTTTTGATAAATTGCAAATACTCTAGACGTCTTTCACTTCTTATACATTTCCTAAGGTACTTTACTTGGTCTGAGTACACATTTTCGTTTTTCTGAAATAATTCCAGTATTTTTGCTTCATCTTGATTTTGTTGATAATGGATTTTGTAAACCATGGTGAGTATCTTATATGTATATTCGTTAATGTATTGTTGGAATATATTGGGAAAAAAAATTGTAAATTAGATCATAAAAATAAGTGCAAGCGTCATCTACGTTATTAATTTAGAAAATTTGAGCCCAATTAATTTGCTAAATGGATGAGTATAATCCTACTAAATCAGCTTTATAAAAGTTAAATTTAAAACACACATTTTTCCTAAAAGGTATGTTTTCAGAAAATCTTAATGTTATTGTTGTCCATAATAATGGATGATGTAGATCCTCAGGGACTAATGGCAGATCATGACGCTCAACTTGCACGTCAACATCATCCGTAGACAACATAACGTCTATTACTCGTGAATTAATATTCAACACCATGTTATTTTGTAACATGTTATTTAATGATAGAAAATTATTAAATTCACTGTATAAAGTTGTATTTTTTCCATCGCTTGAGCAAGTTGATAGTTCTGATATATTTAAGTCTCCAAAAATAAGTACAGGGGCTGAAAAATCTAAGCAGCTATCAAAAAACTCAAATATTGTAACATACTCAATTTTAAGTTTGGAGGTATGTATATCACTATAATACAGATGTTGCTTTTACCTATTAAGATTTTAACACCTACTAACTCCACTTGAGGAACAGGTGACACAAGCCCTAGATTTTTTACTATATATTCGCATTTTGTACCTATCAAGACACCTCCGCCTTTTGTTGGTTCTCTATCACAGCGAAAAAGGGTCCATGAATGCGGAAATAATTCACTGAAGGATACACTATTAGACAACCAAGTTTCTGATAATATCACGGCCATACAATCAACGTTTTATATATATATATATATATATATATATATATATATATATATATATATATATATATATATATATATATATATATATATATATATATATATACATATATACAGCGTGTTCAGCGAGGAATGGGACAGTGCAATATCTCGAGAACGGATGTAGATTTTTAAATTATGAAAATATTTTTGTAAATATCTTCCAAGGGCGCACATTTGTTGGCACAAAGATTTGA
Organism: Vesta saturnalis; assembly: GCA_036346205.1. NCBI lineage: Eukaryota > Metazoa > Arthropoda > Insecta > Coleoptera > Lampyridae > Vesta > Vesta saturnalis. The sequence continues at coordinate 1,841,287 of JARFJB010000960.1, read as the reverse complement.
ATCAACGCCCATCACCGCCAGGTGGCGCTATCTCACTTCAACTTTTTAAATGCAATGCCCTATTTTTTATTTCATTTTTGGATTCTATGACATATTTGTGATGACTTTTATCAAGACTCCTACCAACCTATCTTTTGTAGTTTCTGAGAAAAAAATAATCCTTGGAATTTTAGCACAAAAACGTAATTTCAGGAAGTGCTCATAACATTTGAGTGATACAGACAAAATAGCAAATTTTATACCAAATGAAAGATAAAAGATTGTTCTTCCACAAAAATAATGCAGATAATGCCGAAATAATGCGATACGCTGTACACTAAATTGTAAGGGGAACCAACTTATCACAGTGGTTGATTAAGAATCATGTGAAACATTTATCATGCCATGAAAACAAACGCGTAATGAAGTGTCTGTCAAGTTTCTGTCAGCAATTCTAATTTTGTTTTGTAACTCCTCTACATCTCTAGAAGGTGTTTCATACACTACACTCTTTAAATGTCCCCAAATAAAGTAGTCTAAGGGACTAAGGTCAGGAGAACGAGCTGGCCACATAATGGGACCATATGTACCTATCCATCGTTGCGGAAATACTTGACTTAGATAATTTCTCACTATTGCGCTATTGTGCGCCGGTTTCAACAGGATGGCTGTTGAAAGTACATCACTTGCCGCAGATTTACATTTACATCTTCAAGCAAAGGAGGCAGTTGATTTTCAAGAAAATCCAAATAGCGTTGGCCTGTTAAGGTACCATTAAAAAAATATGGGCCAATCAATTTGCCATCTATCATTCCGCACCATACATTTATGTTCCATCTCACTTGGAAATTGGTTGCTCTTACCCAATGAGGATTTTCTGACGACCAGTAATGGGAATTGTGGCGATTAACGATTCCATTGTTTGAAAAATTACTTTCATCAGACCACACGATACGACCTAGAAAATTAGGGTCTTGCGCATAATGTTCCATAAAAACTCCGGTGATAAAATTAAGTCTGCGATCTTGATCTCCTGCATGCAGTCCATGTACCAAATGAATTTTAAATGGTTTGTATTTATTAGATTTTAATATTTTATGGACAGAACCACCTGATACGGCACACTCTTCAGAAATAAATCTCACAGACACATGAGGATTATAAGCTACACATGCTAATACACCGACGGTGTGTGCTTCATCTGTTGCTGTCTTTGTGCGATTCTCGCACTTACGGTGAGAAAATGACCGGTTCCCTCAAAATATTTGCTACACGAACAAATGTATTTTTCCGGGATGGCGTCGATCGGGAAACCTGGCAGCATACAATACTTGTGCAGCCCTTGCATTTTTTCTACATTCACCATAAATTATTACCATATCAAAATATTCTTCGTTAGAAAACGTAAACATAATTATAGAATTTGAAGATGCACGGACGATTTTCAAAACTGAAACTGTAAACTGACAGAAACTTGACAGACACTTCATTACGCGTTTGTTTTCATGGCATGATAAATGTTTCACATGATTCTTAATTAACGACTGTGATAAGTTGGTCCCCCTTACAATTTAGTGTACAGCGTATCGCATTATTTCGGCATTATCTGCATTATTTTTGTGGAAGAACAATCTTTTATCTTTCATTTGGTATAAAATTTGCTATTTTGTCTGTATCACTCAAATGTTATGAGCACTTCCTGAAATTACGTTTTTGTACTAAAATTCCAAGGATTATTTTTTTCTCAGAAACTACAAAAGATAGGTTGGTAGGAGTCTTAATAAAAGTCATCACAAATACAGTGGCCGGCGTGTAAGAAGACGAGCCCGCCTATGCGTGAAAGACGACTTTATGATGTTGTTCAAATTCCCGCGTTCGTTTACCTCAGAGGCGTCACATGGTGCATAATGTATATTTTAATGGTATATTAAAAGCAATTCAAAGAACCATAGTTTATGTAAATACGCAATTTATTATAATTAAAAGCTAAAATGTTGACACTATAATGAATTTAAAAAAACTAATATGCGTGTGTACCAAGAATCCGGATATTTATATATCAAACCTCTAATTGCTGTCACTATGTTAACTGCTTATACATTTATTATTTAGATAAGTATGTTTTTCCCCTCTAATCGTCTTTAAGACAATTTTCTAATGGGCACCTAATGCTTTCATTATTTCATTTTTATTAGTGTATATTAAAAATACATTCAAAATTACCTATTAGACAAATGGGAGAGATGTCTACATACTTTCACCTATTATGCAAACAGTGAAAAACCAAATGTTAAAAAAAACGCGCCACCAATGGAAATATTGGAATTATTCATCTTCATACGCATTCTTCGAATATACATATAATTAAACATACAAATGTGATACGCCACTGCTTAGTATTTTTATTATAATCGGCAACCGCCGTAGTTCTTCGCGATGCGCCGGCTCCTCGTCTTCTTACACGCCGGCCACTGTATGTCATAGAATCCAAAAATGAAATAAAAAATAGGGCATTGCATTTAAAAAATTGAAGTGAGATAGCGCCACCTGGCGGTGATGGGCGTTGATTCAAATCTTTGTGCCAACAAATGTGCGCCCTTGGAAGATATTTACAAAAATATTTTCATAATTTAAAATCTTCATCCGTCTCGAGATATTGCACTGTCCCATTCCTCGCTGAACACGCTGTATATATATATATATATATATATATATATATATATATGGTATCGGGATGCGGCCTAGTTAAAAATGAAAATGACTCTATTTAATTCAAGCTTTCGAAATACTTTATTTCTTCATCAGGAATCTGTGTAAAATGAACATAAATGAGAAGTAATCTATTAACATCATAAAGACTACTTACTAAATGCGAGAATTATAAACTAACATTATTGTGCAGAAGAATTGATGAATACAATGTTATGATTACAATTTAAAATCACAACTTAAAAAGACAGTATTTCAAAATTTTAAAAAATTGACAATTGACCTACTGCTAAAATTCTTAGAAGATTTGATTTATGAAACCTGTTGTACTGAATCAATTCAAATTAGTACTCTGTTCTAATCATACTTTTAATCAAAAGATTAATATTGTTCTGGGTCTCAAGAACAGAACACTTAAGATTTCGCATCAATCATTACACAAAAAGAATCTAGATAACTTATTTTTGATTTTTAGTAACAATGGTTATCCAAAAACATTATTAAAGAATTTATTATACAGTACACCATCCAATTCTCAAATTAATTTTCAAAATACATACTTGACACAAACAAACATGATTAATAAAAGAATCCCTTACATACTAAACTTAACACCGATCTTATCTAATATCTTAAACAACGAACAAAGACGTATAGCGAAATATAACATTAAACCTATCAAAAAACTTCAATTAACTCCAATTCTTAGTAACTCTAATGTTGTATATTCCATTCCTTGTGGCGAATGCAATAAAGTATATGTTAGACAAACATCACAATGGCTTAAAACAAGACTTACTCAGCATAGAAGTGACTGTAAAATAGGAAAAAATTCTTGTACTTTAGCAAAACATAGTAAAAACACCAATCACATTCCAAATTTTCCTAAATTTAAAATTTTAAACACAGAAATTAATTATAGAAGAAGACTTTTCCTTGAAATTACTCACATTTTCAGTACTCAAGATACTTTCAATTACAAAACTGATCTAGATAATCTAAGCAACATTTATTCATATATTCTGAGTACTAATTTGAATTGATTCAGTACAACAGGTTTCATAAATCATATCTTCTAAGAATTTTAATTTGTAATGCAGTAGGTATACATGTCAATTTTTAAAATTTTGAAATACTTCAATAACAGTCTTTTTAAGTTGTGATTTTAAATTGTAATCATAACATTGTATTCATCAATTCTTCTGTACAATAATGTTAGTTAGTTTATAATTCGCGCATTTAGTAAGTAGTCTTTATGATGTTAATAGATTATTTCTCGCTTATGTTCATTTTACACAGATTCCTGATGAAGAAATAAAGTATTTCGAAAGCTTGAATTAAATAAAGAGTCATTTTCATTTTTAACTAAGCCGCATCCTGATACCATATTTTTATAATAATAACTACGGTCGTTACTTCCCTAAACTTCGTATATATTGAGATGTTTAGAAAGAGGTAATAGAAGTATCGGACAGCTTACATGACATTTGGGTCATAAAAGGGTAATTTCTGGCTCGATACAAGTGCGAGACACAATTTTACATAAATATGGTTCACGATGTGTTTAAAATAAATTTATTTGGTATAAATTGATCTGAATATCTTTGCTAAGTTTGGTTTCATCATAAAAGCAATTTGTTGCTACCAAAATTGTCAAAGATGTTAAATATCACCGTTTTCGTAGAGTCATTTTAGTAGTGCAATTTTTTCAATAAAATTCAATTTTTCAAAGTTAATTTGGCAAGTAGACATTTCACAGGTGTTTAAACATGGACTATGTAGTTAGGATTATGTTAGGGATAAGGTATGTTTAGTTTTTAAAAGCAGGAAATACAAAAATTTAGTTAAAAGGGTTATAATATGGATAGTATAGACAATTTTCGCACACATTTTTGTTAGTGAATTAGTGACAAAATTTATAATAAATGATTCACAACAAGAAAGACATTTAGAACATTTTGGCATACAAACATTTATAGTGCCGTACAATTTATAGTGTAAGAATCCCAAAACAGTGTTAGACGATGAGACTTTTTCAATGCAAGACTAAATAACATTATGCATTGCAAATAAGTAGTGTGAACAATAAAGACAAGTTGTACAAACCTTAAACATAACATTTTAAGTGCTAAAAACATTTTTAATATGAATTATTTCATATTTAAAAATTTAAGTATGGTTACGTTGTAAATTTTAGATTTTTCACATAATTTTATACTTTTTCCATATTATTAGATTTAGTTTTTGCTCTTAAAGCAAATAATAGATGTTCTTTCACAATATAAATAAGTTTTTATAAGGATACAGCGTTTTATCCGCAAAAATTTGCTAAATCTAAGTTGATTTCTAGACAAATTTACAAAAACTTAAAATTTTCATTAAATTAAATGTTTTGAATTTAAAAAGATATGTTTTCTTATGTAAATTGTCCTCAGAATTCCATTTTCAAGTAATTTTAGTGTAGCTTGTAAGTGTGTATAGTTAGTAGCTTATTTTGATTAGATTAAGTTGTTTCGTTTATTAGTGGTAGGATTTATTGCTTATTCGGTGTCCTTTTATTCGAAATTTCACATAGTTTTCATTTCTGTTTTTAAATTTCATTTCCGACCATGTATAAGAAAGTTACGGCCAAAATTCCATTTTGTACAATTCTTAATTTTGATTAGCCAATCACATTCATTGTAAATTTTGCAATATGGCTGTAAAAATTGAAATTTCTGTAGCAACCAGAAACCTATAAAAGCAAGAGCTCAGGAAGTCATTCTCTCTCCAGTTTTGTTCCAAAAGTGAAAAGATTAAAACAGTGTTGCTAATTTAGTGTTTACATAACCTAATTTATTTTCGTCGAGAAAGTTTACGGTACGAATAATTCGAGAGCACTTGTTTTTATAACTTCGGTTAAAATTAAATAGTTCGGTCACCGATACCTGTCGTTGTTAATAAATTATTGCTGTACGATTAATTGATGTCACGATTTTGTGTAAAATTTGTTTTCATATTTTCCGATTTAAAATAATTCTGATATACCAAATTAAATTCCATTTTATTTGGTGAAAAGTTGTTTTATTTATCCGGACAATTCCTCTTAAATAAATATTATATTTTCGGTAACTAAAATAAAATTGTGTTAATAAAAATCTTGGATACTAATAATACATTTTAAACGAAATCAGTCATAAAGATTTAAAACCATTTTTAATAAAAGTTACCATAATAAGTAAGTGTTTGGAGGTTGCCGTTTTTGGAAAAGAAAACATCTTGAAGATTGGAGGTTGGTGTCTTCGAGAACCGAGATAGCAGTTGGACATTAGTAACAACAACAGCCGAGTGAACATTGCCTGCCTCCAGCTGAAGTTTGAAGACATCATTCAATCGACAGGAAGGATTGTATCTGTGAGTTTTAAAATTTTTTATAACCCTGTTATTGGTATTTCCCTGCAATTAATATTTGTTATATGTTATTAATTAAGAATTTTCAATTATTTACCTGTGTAAACACCTGTGAAGCAAATCATTTCCTTTTCTTTTTCTAAATTTTCACATTTTGATCCAAACATTAAAATTTCTTAATTATTTGACATTTTTGACAGTTTTAATTATTTTTCACTTAAAGTCAGTAACGCATGCGTTAGAAAGCAAAACTTATTCAGAGCAAATTTTATACGTCAAATTCAATTAAGTATAGGATATTTCTTATACAAAAATATATTATCTTCAACTAAATCCTTGAACCCTATCCCCATTTGAATATAGTAAAGTTAAATAAAAATTAAAACATTTCAATTTATTGGCACCGCAACGTGTGGGCACGATTTAGTTTGAAGTTTTTGGATATAAAAGCACAAAAAAATTTTATAGGTATTTAGTTTTTCATTTTTCGTTCATTGTTCATTGTTATTTGTTATTAGTTATTGTTTATTGTTTATTGTGTTTATTAGTGTTAGGATTTTCATAAAAGGCAAATTTAGCTAGTACATTTAGTTAATGCAAGATCGTAGGGTAACTAGATCAGGAAAAGTTTACGGACCTAAAGATATTGAGGTAAAAGAGAAAAAACAGGATCTAGTTACAAAGATGGAGGATATTGAAAAGGATGTTGAAACACAACAAGAAGGGGGAAGTCCAGTGAGAGAAAGCAAAAGCTTAGACGTGGACATGATAATCGCCATGTTAATGAGAGCCGAAGAAAGTAGAAAGCAAGACAAGAAAGAAGCAGAGGAAAATATTGACAGTAAATTTAACAAACTTGAAGAAAATAGAATAAAAGCAGAAGAGAATAGAAAAGAGGAGATACGTAGAGCAGATGAGAAGATGGAAATGAAATTTAACAAGTTGGTAGAAAGTATCGATAGACAAGTGAGTAAGTGGGAGGACGATAAGGAGAAGTTAGTGCATAAAATGGAGAAAACGAAGAAGAATTAAGCAATAGCATGCACCGAGAAAATGATAAGTTATGGGGAACGATTATCGACAATAAGGAAGAGGCAGATGACAAGATTGGAAAGTTGGACAAGAATATTAGAACTGAAACCCGTCTAAGAGAAGAGGCTTCTAACGAAATAAATGATAGAGTAGGAAGGATACATGACATCCACGAACAAATATGTTTTCAGGTGGATAAGAATAAGGATGAGAACAAGAAACAGATAGGGAAATTTGCAATAAACTAAGAATACACGATCATGACCTAGAAGAGTTGAAAGAACGTGAAACACCTCGAAATTTTCAAATAGGCTGGGAAAATTGCATGTGGAATCAAGAGATGCCATATAAATTTGAAGGAAAGAAGCAAGAATCGCCAATGCTATTTTTGAAAAATATAGAAGAATATTTTAATGACATTAAGGACAATAAACAAAGAATGCGTTTGGTAAGAAAGATGCTTAAAGGAATGCCGAACTATGGTACAATTTAGTACAAGAGCAATGTACCGATTATAAGCACTTCAAGGAATTATTTACCAAACAATATTGGAGTGATGTCCAACAAAATGTAATAAGGGAAGAATTTTCAAGGGCGAAGTATGACAAAACTATGGCACTTCGAGGGAGATTTATGTAATGAAGAAATACCAAATAGCAAGATACTTACACCACCGATGAATGAACAAGAAATAGTTCAATATTTAGCAAGGCAACTGGAGAATAATGTGGCAGAAAACATTATTCTGCAAAATATAGATAATATAACATCACTACTGCAATTTTTAAGAAGATACGATGCATACGAACAGCATCAGAACAGTTACGAAAAGAGAGAATTTAACCCTAGGAATTATGGAAATGACAGAAGAGAATATAATTACAGGCACGAAAGAGAGGAAAATAGGAGAGACAATTATAATAGGAATTATGGAAATGACAGGAGAGATTATCAAAATCAATATCATCGTGCTGATAATCGTAGAGAGTATTTCCAAAATGGCAACAATAGGGAAGGCAATTATAGATCGGGAAGAGAGAGGAACAACTTCCAACAAAGACGAGGAGGATATAATAATGGCTACGATAGGAATAGATTTAATTACAACAATCAAGCCAAGGATAATGAACGGGAACATCAGAATAATAGAGAGAATGAAGGAAAGGATCATCGTAGAAATGATATGCAAAAAGAAAATAGAAGGCCATACCAAGAGATCGTGGATGATCAGAATAGGAGGGTGAATAACATCCAGGTACGAGAAGAGAAGGAGGAACCGAGTTGTGGAAGGATTAGTTGGGTCAATGCCATCGTACATGCATCCCAAGATGAAGAAAAGAACACACAAAAGGACTTTGACAAGATCACCGTTCAAAATTTTTAAATACGAGCTTCCTTGTCAACAATGTAAAGACAAACTACCAACATCCTACGGAATTTTTAGAAATTGAACAAAATTTAGAACCAGAAACTGCAAACATTTTATTACCTTTCGTTAACATTAGAATTAAGAATTTAAACTTATTAGGATTAGTTGATACCGGATCAGAAATTTCATTAATACAGGAAAAGATCATCGTAGAGAATAACGATTTATTTAAAGATGAGATCATTAGAATAAACAAAATAGAAGTTATGGCAGCAACGGATAAGAAGCTTAGCACTATAAATAGGATGCTACATACTGAAGCTAAGGTAGGGGAACAGATTTTTCAAACACAATGGTTTATAACTAACAATTTAAAAATGGAGTTAATAATCGGAATGGATTTGATTAAGCAATTAAAATTGATTATCGATGCGCAACATATGAAGATAAGAATTGGTAAAGATGAATTAAACTGGGTACAGCCCTACAATAAAAGATTAAATTTATATAAACCGCATATCCAGTATTTGAAGGTGGAAAGAATTATAAAGGATGAGCAATTCGATATCAATCACATTGGTTACAAGCAAGAAGTTATAAACATTATACAAGAAAATTTGGTGTTGATAAATGGAGAACCTAGCGTAGCAAGTAAATATGTACATAAAATTGAGGTGCCTAGATGAATCTAAAATTTTCATACTTCTATAAGTTATTCTTATTTCAAAATTTAATTTTAATAGGTAGGTCAATTAAAGAACTTAATATTTTCTTGTACAAAAATATTTTCATTCTTAAATTGGGGAATTTGAGATGTTTAGAAAGAGGTAATAGAAGTATCGGACAGCTTACATGACATTTGGGTCATAAAAAGGGGTAATTTCTGGCTCGATACAAGTGCGAGACACAATTTTACATAAATATGGTTCACGATGTGTTTAAAATAAATTTATTTGGTATAAATTGATCTGAATATCTTTTGCTAAGTTTGGTTTCATCATAAAAAGCAATTTGTTGCTACCAAAATTGTCAAAGATGTTAAATATCACCGTTTTCGTAGAGTCATTTTAGTAGTGCAATTTTTACAATAAAATTCAATTTTTCAAAGTTAATTTGGCAAGTAGACATTTCACAGGTGTTTAAACATGGACTATGTAGTTAGGATTATGTTAGGGATAAGGTATGTTTAGTTTTTAAAAGCAGGAAATACAAAAATTTAGTTAAAAGGGTTATAATATGGATAGTATAGACAATTTTCGCACACATTTTTGTTAGTGAATTAGTGACAAAATTTATAATAAATGATTCACAACAAGAAAGACATTTAGAACATTTTGGCATACAAACATTTATAGTGCCGTACAATTTATAGTGTAAAATCCCAAAACAGTGTTAGACGATGAGACTTTTCAATGCAAGACTAAATAACATTATGCATTGCAAATAAGTAGTGTGAACAATAAAGACAAGTTGTACAAACCTTAAACATAACATTTTATGTTAAAAACATTTTTAATATGAATTATTTCATATTTAAAATTTAAGTATGGTTACGTTGTAAATTTTAGATTTTTCACATAATTTTATACTTTTTCCATATTATTAGATTTAGTTTTTGCTCTTAAAGCAAATAATAGATGTTCTTTCACAATATAAATAAGTTTTATAAGGATACAGCGTTTTATCCGCAAAATTTTGCTAAATCTAAGTTGATTTCTAGACAAATTTACAAAACTTAAAATTTTCATTAAATTAAATGTTTTGAATTTAAAAGATATGTTTTCTTATGTAAATTGTCCTCAGAATTCCATTTTCGCAAGTAATTTTAGTGTAGCTTGTAAGTGTGTATAGTTAGTAGCTTATTTTGATTAGATTAAGTTGTTTCGTTTATTAGTGGTAGGATTTATTGCTTATTCGGTGTCCTTTTATTCGAAATTTCACATAGTTTTCATTTCTGTTTTTAAATTTCATTTCCGACCATGTATAAGAAAGTTACGGCCAAAATTCCATTTTTGTACAATTCTTAATTTTGATTAGCCAATCACATTCATTGTAAATTTTGCAATATGGCTGTAAAAATTGAAATTTCTGTAGCAACCAGAAACCTATAAAAGCAAGAGCTCAGGAAGTCATTCTCTCTCCAGTTTTTGTTCAAAAAGTGAAAAGATTAAAACAGTGTTGCTAATTTAGTGTTTACATAACCTAATTTATTTTCGTCGAGAAAGTTTACGGTACGAATAATTCCGAGAGCACTTGTTTTTATAACTTCGGTTAAAATTAAAAAGTTCGGTCACCGATACCTGTCGTTGTTAATAAATTATTGCTGTACGATTAATTGATGTCACGATTTTGTGAAAATTTGTTTTCATATTTTCCGATTTAAAATAATTCTGATATACCAAATTAAATTCCATTTTATTTGGTGAAAAGTTGTTTTATTTATCCGGACAATTCCTCTTAAATAAATATTATATTTTCGGTAACTAAAATAAAATTGTGTTAATAAAAATCTTGGATACTAATAATACATTTTAAACGAAATCAGTCATAAAGATTTAAAACCATTTTTAATAAAAGTTACCATAACAAATAAGTGTTTGGAGGTTGCCGTTTGTGGAAAAGAAAACATCTTGAAGATTGGAGGTTGGTGTCTTCGAGAACCGAGATAGCAGTTGGACATTAGTAACAACAACAGCCGAGTGAACATTGCCTGCCTCCAGCTGAAGTGTGAAGACATCATTCAATCGACAGGAAGGATTGTATCTGTGAGTTTTAAAATTTTTTAACCCTGTTATTGGTATTTCCCTGCAAATAATATTTGTTATATGTTATTAATTAAGAATTTTCAATTATTTACCTGTGTAAACACCTGTGAAGCAAATCATTTCATTTTCTTTTTCTAAATTTTCACATTTTGATCCAAACATTAAAATTTCTTAATTATTTGACATTTTTTGACAGTTTTAATTATTTTTCACTTAAAGTCAGTAACGCATGCGTTAGAAAGCAAAACTTATTCAGAGCAAATTTTATACGTCAAATTCAATTAAGTATAGGATATTTCTTATACAAAATTTATTATCTTCAGCTAAATCCTTGAACCCTATCCCCATTTGAATATAGTAAAGTAAACCAAAATATAACATTTCAATATATATATATATATATATATATATATATATATATATATATATATATATATATATATATATATATATATATATATATATATATATATATACCTAATTTGGTATTCAAGCCTTTACATTTTGATAAATTAAAGTTAAAAAAGCTGTATTAGAAAAAGTATTCTGCTGGACCTCTAGATGTATTTTGAAACAATTTTGGACATACCATTAAATTAGTTTAGTTTAATATCAGTTTCCCCATTGGTTATGCGAGACTTAAATTCCTTTCTAGTTTCATAAGCTTTATTTTGTTCTCTAGGGGTTAAATCCCTGTTCATGTACACATTGTTTTGAGGTTCATATTTTATAATAACATTACGAACATGTAGTGGTGATGAAAAACATACACGAATAGGATGAACTCTTGCATTGTTAGGTTTACCAATACGATAGCATTTTATAACATCGCAATTTGTCACACCACAATTAGAAATGATATTTTTTACTCCAGTCAAATGGGTAACACTTTTACCTTCGATAGAACCCGTAGGCACCTCTGTAATATTAGTGCAATATTAGATTCTTCTGTATTCTTAGGAAGATCGTCCAGGAGTTGGGCTAAGATGGCGGGAGGGTTTTTAAACTTAAGTTTTACTTTCTTCGGGAAAAATGGAGGAAGCGGTAGTTGTAAGGCATGGTAAAGGTTTCCTTGGTGGAGATAGTATCCTTGAAGATTCTACGGTGTGTGAAGTTCCTTTCTAGAGTTTGTAATGTGTTTGTAATGGCCGGAATGTGTCTTGCATAGTGATGTTATTGAGGTGTTTGTAGCGTAGTCTGTGTATGTGTCGAAAGATTCGGCATTCACAGAATGCAATAGAAAAAAAGTGATGTCATGTGATATTGGTCTGTAAAGGATCACAGTAATGTATAACTGGCCGAATGTAAGTCTTGTATGTATGTTGTAAAGTTTTAGGGGGAAGTATTAGTGATTCGTTGTTGAGTAAGTAATGTCTCGCCAAAATGGAGACCACTTTGAAAGTAGGGCATCTAGGGTGAACGTTGAGGTAGTGATGAGACGGAATAAGGACTTCGGATTGTTGGTGACTTTGGGTATAAAACGTGTAGTCTTTGTCATGAATTGGGAATCGTATTATAAAAAAGTTGATGCCCTAGCGTCACCTGGGTTTTCCAGGGAAGTAGAGTGGACGTGGCAAGGAGGCATGTGTGATTGGTGGTTGAATGTGATGTTAAACCACGCAGGTTTAAAAGTATGAGGCAAAAACGAAATTTTTGAGTGATTGTAGATTTGAAAAATGTAAAGTAGCGTTAACGGAAGTGCGGCTTTTCGCCGAGGTTCAACCTCACACCCAGAGAAACGAAGGCTTGAAAATCGGAAAATAATAAAAGTGGAAAACAGTATTAAAATAAAGCGAAAAAAAAATAGAAAAAATTAATCCTTTATTAACTGTTGGTGCTGGTCCCGGAGTCCTTATGCATTGTCGGTGTTCTAGTTGCGGTGCTGTGGATGATAACGGTACTCGTTCCCTCTACGATGGGCTGGCTCCACTAATACAGTAATATGTATAACTTCATTGGACTTTTTATTCGTAATTCGTAATTCTGCACAATTTGTCTTTTCTAGCCTTCCTATTTCATAACTAATACTAAAATTATGCATTTAATTGAAAATTAATTAATAATAGGAAAGTTAAAGGTTAAAGCTATGAATTAATAAAAACTTATACACACGCAAGCTTTAATTTGATGTATATACCTAGTGATTACGAACCATTATCTAATATTGATTAAGGGAAACTTAAATATATTTCTGTGAAAGTATAGTATTCTTATATTGGTTTCTTTTACATAAGATTTAAATTAACGTTATTTCTAGGAAAAAAATTATTCAGAAAATTTGCTTTTATTTAGTTAAATAAAACGACATTGTTCGAATTTCATACCAATCGCTTAGAGTGATGTCAATATAGCCTTTTTTATTCAAAATTTACATTACTACTCTTAACGAACTTTTAAATTTATCCTGAAATTGAAAAATGTTAATTAAAGGTGAACAAAATCACAACAACGCTTTCTAGCCAATTCTTAACGCAATAAAAATGTAATCTGAATAATTTTTAATAAGAGTATTTAAAAAAATAGATCTACATGGGTTATGGTTTCCTTAAATTCTCTTAATTTACGAGTGATTTTCATATTTAAAGTGCCCTTACTTTTACCTTAAATTTATACTACAGGTACGTAATGCAGTGTCTTTTGCCAATTGGTTTGCAAATTGTTTGTCCAACTAGTTATTTGTAAGATACGCAGAGGGTTCCAGAGTAACAACAACGCTTAATCGCAGGTGGCAAGATCCAAATTTTCTGTCGAGAATATGATTTACATTGTTTTAACGACTCAACAGATTTCAATAAAATTTTATAAGTCTCTTTACTCTTTACTTACAATAACCATATAATGCTTATGTATAACATCGACCTTTAAAACACTAAGACTTATTTGAAAGTCAAAATGTTTCATTTGTAAAATAAAACTAGGCTTGGATGTAGTTTGGACAGAGCCGTCCCCCTCACGCAGGAATCCCTTAAGTGGTCCCCGAAACGGTCTCCGTTATTGAACTTAGTGGCAAGGACAACTTGTTTACAAAATAAAATATCAAATACCTTCTAGGGTTTCGTCCTCCTTAAGACCCCTATCTATTTTGTCGCGACAGTAGACAAAGAAATGTCCGGCAGTAGGACTATACCGTTAGTATGGAATGCTATATCGTCCGGGGCACGATTTGGCCAGTAACTGGTCTGCTCGCTATGGTATTACTTAAGAAAACAATACAATTGCCTCGGATCGACCTGGCTACAAGGGGCGGTCAAGGTCGAAACAGACAGGCCCCGTTGCTGACGACTGTGCAAGGAATGGATGGCGAGTCGGTACGTGGAATGTTAGAGGTATGCATGGTAAAGAATTTGAAATTGCGAATGTAATGTACGAAAGACAGCTTGATATTCTGTGTGTATCGGAGACAAAGCGCAAAGGGAAGGATGCTCTGGAAATGGAGGATGGCAGCCTGACACTATGGTCAGGAGTTAAGACTGAAGTGCATGGTGCAAAAGGAGTTGGGATGATCATAAGTGAAAGAGCGAAAAGTTGTGTTAAACAGTATGAATTGGTATCTCCCCAGGTAATATGGGTTAGAATGAAAGTGAAGTTTCGAAGAATTTTTCTTATTGTATGTTATGCACCGGTGAATGTAGAAAGAGGCCAGGATCGTGAGAACTTCTGGAATGAAGTAGAGAACATGTCGAACGTATGTAAGCCAAACGAAAGAGTGCTTATAGTGGGGGATATGAACGGATGGGTGGGTGTACAGAGAGAACATAGTGAACGCGTTCTAGGAAAGTTTGGAGACCAAAGAGTCAATGAGAACGGTGAACACCTGCTGAACATCTGTGTGGCGAGAAGCCTGTTTGTATCCAATATGTGGTTTAAACATAAAAATGTGCATATGTATACATGGCAAAGAGGTGAATCTAAAAGTATGATAGACTTGATAGTGTATGATGAACGGCTTAGAAACCTGGTGAAAGACACAAAAGTAATGCGCGGATCGTAGTGTGGATTGGACCACTTTTTGGTTGTATCGAGAGTGTGTTTAGGGCAAAAGTGGGTCTGGAGAAGGAAAGCAAACGTAATGCAAACGTCCAAAATTAGGGTTGACAAACTAGTGAATAATGGAGCGAGAATGAAATACGCAGATGCTGTGAGTAAAGAGTTGAATGTGAATGAAACAGTGTGGAACGACCAAATAAAAGACATTGACGTTGAAAGTGCGTGAATGAGTCGGCAATGATTGCTGCAAAAAATAAGACTGAAAAGAAACGATTGTGTACAGATTAAGAAACAAAGAAGCGAAGGAGGCAGTGAGAATAAGTAAAGAGGAAGTAATGGCTGCGGAAGGAGAGAAAATGCAGAATGATTTCCAGGGAAACAAAAAACTCTTCTGGAAATAGGTCAAAAATACAAAACGTGGCCCAAAACAGAACGCTGCAGTAGTGATGAACACTAGAAACGAAATAGTATGCGACGATTGTGAAGTGACGAAATGCTGGCAAGAATATTTCGGAAAGCTGTACAGTAGTGAGGAAAGTAAGACTGAAGGGTTAAATAAGGAGAATATAGAAGAAATGATAAATGAAACTGAGAAGGATATTGGAATAAATGAGGTAGAGAAAACGGTAGGAAGGTTGAAAAACGGCAAGGGAGCAGGCGTAGATGAAATCACTGGTGAAATGCCCGAGTATGGTGGTGCAAAGCTTATACGAAGATTGTGTGAATTATTCAATGTATGCCTTATGTGTGGAAAAGTGCCGAGGGATTCGAAGAGCGCGATCATTGTACCATTGTATAAGGGTAAGGGGAACAAGAGTGATTGTAAGACCTACAGAGGAATAAGCTTGCTCAGCGTGCCTGGTAAAGTATTTGGAAGAATACTGATTGATAGAGTACGAGAAACTACACAAACTAAGATGTGGGATGTGCAAGGTGGCTTCATGCCAGGGAGAGGATGTGTCAATCAGATGGTTGCTCTCCAGCAGGTGATCGAAAAGTGTTGAAAGGTAAAAAGGAAGTTTTACTGTGCGTTTCTAGATCTGGAGAAAGCATATGACAGAGTGAATAGGAGAAGCTGTGGGAAATATTAAATGCATATGGCGTAAATAAAGGTTTAATAAATGGAATAAGGGCAGTATACAACGGTAGTCGGGCATGTGTTAGGGTGAGAGGAGGTGTGAGTGAATACTTTAATATTGAGCAAGGAGTGCGACAAGGCTGTGTGATGTCACCGTGGTTGTTCAATGTATACATGGATAAATGTCTTAGACAAGCATGTACCTATACAAATGGTGTAATGCTTGGTGACGTAAATGTATGACTTCTGGTGTGTGCAGATGACACAATCTTATTAAGTGACAGTGCGGATGAGCTGCAAACCACTCTGAGGAAGTTTGATGCAGTCTATGAGAACATGGACCTAAAGGTAAACGTGAACAAAACTAAGATTGTGGTGGTCAATCGGGAAGGTGGAAAGGAGAGTAGTATTTACTCTGCAAGATAAAATTGTGGAGCAAGTGGACGAGCTGGTATATCTCGGTAGAATGTTCACTGCAGTTGGTACAATTGAGAGGGAGATTGGACGAAGGGTCAATGCTGGAAGGAAATCGATTGGAAGTATGTGGACGATAATGAGAAATGAAAGCATGAGCCTAGCTCCGAAACGAGCAATCTATAATGGCGTATTCTTCCCGTCAGTATTGTATGGAAGTGAGACATGGGTATGTCAAAAAGAGCACGAAAGAAAAATAAATGCCGTGGGTATAAGATTCCTCAGCAGCGCATGTGGTAAAACGAGAAGGGACAAGATAAAAAATGAATGCATAATGACGGAGTGTGGTGAGGAAAAGACGATGATGGATAGATATAAAAGCTGTACATTACGTTGGTTTGGTCACATTGAGAGAATGAACAACGCAAGATTAACGAAACAAATATATGTTTGTGAGGTTAGGGGAAAGGTCGGGCCTGGTAGGCCGCGTAAAACTTGGCTGAATGTAGTAGAATCTATGATAAACGAAAGAAAGACAAGGAGTTTTAAAAATAAAAGGGCATGTCAGAGACTATGTGTGAAAGCTAGGGAGGTATGCGGAGATAGGAAAGCATGGAGAAAGATTGTGAATGAAAAATAAATAAGAGGCAGGGATTGTTTTGCCTACCCCGCAAGGGAATGGCGTGAAGGTTAAGTAAAGTTAAGACCCCTAAAATTAGACACTCTTATTTGGAAAGATTGATAGCGCACCTATAGTTAAAAGAACGGTTGCAGGAATTAGTTGGGAACCCCCTTCTAACATTTAGAGTCCCTCAGGACTTCACCCTACAAGTGTACCTCCTGCTTACGATATTTCAGGGCCTCTTGTTTAAAACAACGGCTAGGTTAGTGCAGGAGTTCCTCAAAAGTTTGCCCCTACATTGGACACACTAAAGATTGCTCACTTCGATTCATACGGTCTCTGTTTCAATATACCGGATCGAGTCCCATTTATGTTGCAAGTATACTATTGATTTTTAAAGCGGCCATCTCTTATTGCTTCATCTTGAAACTGGTCCCCTTTTTAAGATAGCTACTATGACTCTAAGTAAATGTTGGTTTTTACAAAACGATAAATCTGTGTTATTGGCTATAATTAAGAACTAGATACTGTACATCAGTACTCACACGGTTTGCGGAAACAAAATAGCTATTCCGGGAGTTGCAATTCATCGTTATATAAGCATCACTGCTTGGGTTGCAGCCGAGTCTTTCCAAGATACCTTGAAAGCAAGCCTATTCTTTGTAAAGGGCACACGATTAATCTAGTTTGTATACTACAGTTTCCAAAAGGCCCTTAAATTACAAAATCACATAGTTATTAAAGGATTGGTTTACTTCTATACCATTAACTTCCTGCTAATAATTACGCTACTATCCACCATATATTTTTATAAAGTATCTCCTCTAACCTGAATGACCCAGATTGCGATTAACGACAATAATGCGTAAATTCCACACGCGCACACACCTGCACTCACCCACACCCACACCCACGCCCACGACCACACCCGCACCCACGCCCGCACCCTCACCCACACCCACACTCAGACACGCACGCAATCAATCACGTACACACGCACACATACGCATACACATACATAGAGATGGGGAGGGGGAGAGATCATGGCCGATCTTGGCAACACTTGATCAAACTTCGTAAAATGGAGTAATAAGCCGATTAGTCGATTGCACCTACATATATGTGTATGTTGGAAGGCAAAGATTACAAAGGAACGACGTGTGTCTGGAACTTGTAAAATGGATGTTGCTAGATGCAAATGTTCAAAAATAGATTATTTCCACAATTGAAAAAACACCTATGGTTTAACATTATAAACTGTTCGATCTCTCGTAGTACGTTAGCTAAATTTATAGGAACCGAAAGATAAGTTATTACAGGAATTTTTTAGTTTTTCATTTGATACGAAAAAAGATTTAGCACACACATATGAAATATAAGTACACATATAAATAAAATACAAGATATTATTTTTCGAGTAAAACCATTACATGCAGAACCTAATACTAATGATACAACTGTTATTACAAAGAGAACGGCTAGACTTTCTGAACATTAAAAATATTTTGTGAGCACGGAAGTCAACACCAGCTCTGGTAAGATCAATTGACAATTTATTATCAAGACTACAAATATTTAAGGGAAATAGTTAAGAAAGAGTCTCATTCAAAGCTTCAATTGGAAAATGCTTCATTTGTGGGCCTGGTAACTATTTACTAAGAAACTGTAATGCTGGTTTTCTAAAAATAAAACTCATGAAAAATAAAAAGAAAAATCATAACTATACGAATTGTTTTTTAGAAAGAGCAAAGACAATCAGCAACATAAGCAAAAAACAGAAAAACAGCAGCGTTTAATACAAGACACAATCGACAAGAAGCAACTAAAAGTGATGAAGTAGCTTTGCATGATGGTGAATAGTAAAATAGTAAAAGATGAGTATCAAACGTAAAAGAAGGTAAGATTGTGACATTCCTTGTAGATTCTGGTTGCACCGATCACATGATAAGCTTGAAACACTACTTCAGTGATTTGATAAATTTATATCCGCCCATAAAAATATCAGTACCTAGCAATGACAAATAGCTATATGCTACAGGGATCGCAAACATTAGTATTGTGAGTAAAGTTAAGAAAAGGAAATAAGTATGTAACTAAAAATGTTCTTTATGCTCCCGATTTGAAAAGAATTTTGAAAGATATGCTAAGTGGCATAAAAGATTTCAAAAATACATTCCAAACAAATCAGTTGAATAAAGGGTTAGTGAAGATTACTCGTCAGTAGTGAGCGATATCCTCAAATAGGTAGAAAATGAAAGAAATGTGAAGAATATATTCAATATGAAGCTGAGAAGTTACACGAAGATGACAATTACGAATTGGTGAAGAATGATTACCCAATATGAGTGAAGCTTTTTCTAATCAAAAATGGAGTTATGGTATGGGCAAAAAATGTAATCCATTAATAAAAAATGATGTGTAGTCCTTGGTGGATTTACCTCAAGACAAAAACTTGGTGCAGTGGAAATGGGTTTTTACCGGTAAGGACTGTAATGGTAAAAGCAGTTATAAAGGAAGATTAATGTCAAGAGGTTTTTCACAAATTCATGGTGTGGGTTTTAGTGAGACATAGATATAGCAAGATACTCTGCATTAAAATTTCTTTTTGCCTTTAACCTATAACATTTTAAATAGTAAATTAGATGAACATATCTATATGGCACAGCCTAAAAGAAATGGAAATATAGACAAAGTATGCTTACGTAATAAAGCTACATATGGTTTAAAAAAATCTTTTAGGGTGTGGCATAATACAGTAAAAAGCGTTTTGGTTAATTTAGATTATAAAAATTCTAATCATGAAAACTGTTTGTTTTATAAACATGCTGATAATTCGATCACTTTAATTGACAAATGCAATGAAAAATACAAAAATAAAGAGAAATTATCAGACAAGTTTAAAATAAAAGACCTAAGTAAAGGTTACTACACTTTAGTTATGAATGTAAAGGTATGACCAGTATCAATCAAAAACAAAATATAGATAAATTAATTAAGAAATTTAAAGTGAGTGATACAAATATTACATCAAGACATGTTAAGAACGCTTTAACCCTTTGCACCCCACCGATGCCATATGGAATCATTGTTTTCGACCACGTGTTCCAACATTATGCGGCAAACAGTTAAAAATTGATTTAAGATTACTTATTCTACCGCACTCTAGATGGCGCCAGTAGTTAGTAAATGAGTGCTATTATAAACTTGCCTTATTCGGTTTTTTCAACAGTTGAATGTCAACGAGGTTTGAAGTAGCGTGCAAGTGTGCTGTTTTTCCTGCGAAATTTACCATGTTTTTAATTTGTTTCTGGAAGTACGTGGTTAGAAAGTAAGCAAAGTTAGCCTACTTTTTAATGTCATATATTGAAATTGTATAAATTGTTGTGCAAAATATCTGTAGACTTAATATGATGCCAATTGGCATCTTCGGGCACTTGGTGTAAGGACACGGTTCCTGCCGAAAATGAAATAGAAAAAAGTTATTTAGCTTGTTTTGATTTCTCCTGGAGCTGATTAGATTTTAGGGAGAAATTCAGCGACGGTGAGGGGGTCTTATTACAGGCTGTTGTTTTTGGGGTTTTCCTGTAAATAAACATTATTATTATATATAGGGTTTGTGGTATCTGGTTTGAGAGAATACAAAATTGTTTAAGTATGTCGTTATTTATTGAATTGAACAATAACACAGGAAAGTTATAATTTAACTAGATTCAAATAAATGTTGATAAGAATTACTGAAATGCTATGTAGTTTGCCGGTCGCATTTCTCGTCAAATGTCCATGTTTCTATATTTTATATTACGTTTCCACTTGAATTGTGGACTGGAACATTACCAATTCCAGCTCTTGTTTTTCCACCTCTTCTTCATCAATCCATTCGACATATTCATCACCATTTAAACTTTGTATAATGTACATCAATGTATTGGCACACCGAGCCGGTATGCGCGCTGGACGCACTTGTGGTTGAGAAACACTTCGTACAGCATTATCATGCACGCTTTTCTTATGCCGACCAGCTGAGTTGATAGATTCAAAATGCAGTCCACACACCTGACAAATACGTTGTGAAAGCTTTGGTTTCACTGACGGACAAAAGTAATCGTACGGTACTTGGATAAAACCTGCTGAAAAAATTTACGTCTAATACAAGGCGGAGACTTAGGTCTAGAAATTCCCATTCATCACTTACGGTTAGGTCATGTAATATTTGCTTAATTTTAAGTGGTGGTGGCAAGAATCATGATTTGAGAATTTTAAAAATACCACTTCTTGGACGAAGACAACAAATTTCGTTTTGGCGTATTACTACCTGGAGTAAGTACTGGCTTTCCCGAACATGATCCGAGCACCACTTTATCTCTGCCTTAACTGGAAGTTCAGGTTCACAAGAATTGACGTATGAGGCATAGACAAGATGTTTCATGGTATTCCATATCTCCGCCAACACCTCAGCAAACTCGAAATTAGTTTTCTCCAAATCATCATTCACTGTTAATCCCTTAACGTCCACACGTGAGCCAAAGTGATCGTGAGGCATAGTAAGTCCTGCCAATTCTCGACTGAGAGGAGCCATTCTGCGTTCAATGCATTTCTTCCTGCTGCATTAGTAGCAATGAATAATGCATTCAAATTGTACATTTTGAAGAGATGTATTGCAAAAGTGATTGCCTTTGGGTATCTGGCCATCCATCTACAGTCATAATAACAACAGCCTTTACAGAACTATCCTCGGTCCTAACCATGGAGTGAAACTGATCAACACTGAGCTCTCTTTTTTTTTCTCTCTGCGTTTCTTTCGATACGCTAAATTTTGTTTTTTTTTCTTTTCAAGGACTGTTGTTCTTTTGCCAATTGTTCACAAACTTTCATGATTTGTTTTTCCATCTCATTAGTAGGCAGGGCGTCTCTTGCTACATAAAGCGCAATCAGTTGTTTTTAAAGAGTTGCAATTTTACTCTCAGACAACATCTGGGAAGGTTTATTGTGCGCAGGTTCACCGGACGACTCAAGAAGACTTTTTTCTCCTCTTCATCTACAGGATTGAAAAAAGCGATGTAGAAGTTTCAGGATCTGATGGTGATATTTTTTTGCACGATGAAGCTGCCTGAAAAATAAATGGAATCACTTACCAACACACGGTGTTATTTAAATAATAATAATAATAATCTATACCAGGGATTTACAAACTGAGTCATATGGCCTTCTAAGGGGCCATAGCAAAATTTTGGGGAGACATAAGAAAATTCTTGGAAAGTGGGGAACCAAAAAAACTGAAAAGGGCCCAAGCTATCTTTTAATATCAGATTTTTTTTTGCTTTTCTTTTTGAATCACTATTGCCAATAACATAGTTGCTAATACAAGCTAATAACAGTGATATCAGAACAAAAATAGTGTCTGGAAAAGGCTTAATACATAAATTATTTAATCCATGATATTTTTATTTTACATTTCAATACGAGGGACAAACTACAATTATTGAGAATAGAAAGATTTTAGAATTTTTATTTTAAATATGTTCAAAGTAATTGCAATTTACAATAATGCACTTAACCATTCTCTCCTTCTATAGCTTAAAAGCGTTCAACCAACTGTCTTTAGGGGTACTATAAAAACAACACTTAACGGCAATGTCAATCTCTTCTTCTGACTGCAACCTTTTCCTTCTGAAATGTTTTTTGATCTCAAGAAATATCCAGAAGTCACGCATCGCCAAATTTTGATTTTGTTTTCCGCTAAATGCTAAATGCTGTATGGGATGACGCGTTATCATGATTCCCTTTCTTGGCACGTTACAGAACACAGTAGGAAAACAATTTTCAACATACCATTTAGCGGTAACTGTCTTCTGATCTTCTAATTTAATTGCGGCCACCAAACCCGTACTTCTAAAAAATACTGCGTACATAACTTTTTTCATTGCTCGTTGTTTTTGCACCATCGTAGGGGTTTCCTCATCTTCATGTATCCAGATTCGGATTTCTTGGCGAGTGGGAACATCAAAAAACGGTATGTACGTTTCATCGCCAGTTATAATTTTGGAAATAATTTAATGGCCTCCAGCATTCAACATATCTAAAGTTTGTTGGCAAATTCTAACACGTTCTACGTTTTGTAAATCTGTCAGATGATGTGGTACAAACCGAGTTACAACCTTTTTCAAATGTAATTGTTCGTGCAATATTGATCTCACTTGCGAGGGTCCAATCTTCAGATCGGACTCTATCATTGCATAGGTAATGCGGTTGTCCTCTTCCACCATCTTCTTCACCGCAACAATGTTTTCGGGGTTAACAGCAGTTAAAGGAGGGCCAGTTCCTTTTCTCTGTACCACCGACTTGCAACCTGGTTCAAATTCTTTATAACATCTATAAACAATAGCCAATGATGGTACGAGAACCACCAAATGCCGACTTTAAACTTTCCTCACACTCATACGCGCTCAAGCCTTTCTTGAAATCATAGTAAATCATTATCTGAAAGTTCTCTCGTGATAATTCCATTTTTTCGATAACAGAAGCTTATTCTATGGACTATTTCTCAGACACTATTCAACCGAATCGCACAAGTTAAACTGCAATTGACAGATAAAATAATGCACTATTTAATAAACAACAATTTGTTTTGCACGGGTAACTAGATTCTTCAATTTTCAATCATTGCAGCTTATCCCTCGTATCACATGGTAATGTACTATTTTCCTTTTTAGCACGAAGCATCGGAAACCAACGATATTCAAAACGGAATTCGAAATCAATTCAAATTTTTGTAAATAATAACAAAGATAATAGTAAAAGCTTTTATTAAAAGATAAACCAGATGACAAGCAAAAAGTATTTTTTTTTGTCACATGGAACTTGATGAGATGAATGAAATGGTAATTTAAATACGTAACATTTAAGTAGGCAATTTTAAAATTTAAAACAAACCGGCAAGAATTTTGAAATTTATTGCAGTTGTTTTACAAACTGGGGGCTACGTAAACGACTTTAGAACTCTTACAAAAAATACAATGTAGACTATATTTCTAAGAACTTTATAACATAGATTTGATAATATTAAACACATTCCTTAGTGAAAAAAAGCGAAAAAGCTGATTTTTTTCTGGTAGAAGTCTGCAGTTCTTTTAGAAACAAGCCTTTCAAGATCTTTGTTGCACTTAGCTTCTTCCTTGTACCCTCGCAGAACTTCATACAGGGTGGCGCATTAGTGTGGCAAAGTCCCATATCTCCTTTATTTAAAGAGATACAAAAAAAATTAAATACAAAAGTTGTAAGATATGTTCTGGTGCATATTCCAAAAATATTTTAATCATGCAGGGTAGATCATAAAAGCTTAGAAGTAATTTTAAATTCTTTTTAAATAGAAAACCCTATGTATTATTACGTATTTAGATTCTACATACAATTTTAGACACATTTTATGTATTATGTTCTATACCTAAGTCTAACCTAATAAGTTGTTCGAAATGTCCGCCTCTTTCTTGAATACACAATGCAATACGTCTCTCAAATTCGCAGCTTAAATTTCTACACATTTCAACACTAATGTTTTGAAAACAGTTTCTAATCCTAATCCTAATCCTTTGTTGTAGGCGGTATTTTATAAACCTGCTCTTTGACGTACCCCCATATGCTAAAGCCCTCCCCTCCCAATACAACATTCTGGATATCTAACATTTAAAAAAATTATTATCGGACCTGTATGATGTACTGGGGCGCAATCATGAAGAAACCACATTTCTTGTTTCGTATCCTGTGGCACTTGACGCAAGAAATTAGGTAGATGGTTTTGCAGAAAGTCTAAGTATACTTCCCCTGTTACTCGTTGATCAAAAAAATTTGGTCCAATTACATGATTACCGACAACACCTCCCCAAACATTTAAAGACCATCTAGTTTGAGAAGTATATCTTACAAAATGTGGATTTTCGGTAGAATAGTAATGAAAATTGTGTCTGTTTACACTTCCGTTTCTGTGAAATGTGGCCTCATCTGCAAATAAAATCAAATGAACAAAATTTCTTTGTTGGTTTATTTTGTTTTGAGCCCATTGACAAAATTCCAGCCATCTTTGATAATCTTCAGGAACCAACTCTTGAAGTAATTGAATACGATAGGGGTGCATTTTTTGAGACTTCAATATCCGCTGTACCGTACGTCGTTCAACACCAACCTGCTGAGAAATGGGTCGTTGTCCAATATATGGATTTTCGGTAACTGTTAATAGTACATTTAATTGATTTTCCTCAGTCTGTGCGCGTTTTTCCCTAGTATTTTTTTCATATAACACATTGCCAGTTATTTCAAAACGCTCCAAAAGCTTTTCAAATGCCCTTCTTTCAGATTGTCGTTTCTCTGGAAACCGTTGTTGATACAGTCTTCTTGCTAAGAGCGTATTCTTATCACTAGCTCCCTGAACAAAAATCATATCAACCATGTCGGCTTGCGAAAAATTCATTATTTACAATTTTAATTCAAGTTTTAAATCAATTTGCTATAAAATACACTAATGCATCACACAAATTATCAACTGACAATGAATAATGACGTTTCTGATGATCTCTATTATTTTTATATGCCACGCCCCGCCGTCACGGTCAACTAACAACAAAACTTGAAAGCCGTATGCCTTTTTACAATAAAAAAATGTTAAATTGTCATTATTTCAAAAACTACAATTTTTTGGAATATACAATCTTATACAAAGTCACCCTTATTTTTAATGCTAAATAAGATAGAATTAAAAAAATAGGTTTCCATTTAAAAAAATGACTTTATTGGTTTTTGAATTGTTGAATGTTTTGGTCTGCAAACGTCATTTTTGACAAAAAATTTGAAATTTGTCAAAAACGGTTAGACTTAGGTACAGGACATTATACATAAAATGTGTCTAAAAGTGTATGTAGAATCTAAATATGTAATAATATACAGGGTTTTCAATTTAAAAAAAAATTTAAAATTACTTCTAAGCTTTTATTATCTACCCTGTATAATTAAAAATATTTTTGAAATATGCACCAGAACATATCTTACAACTTTTGTATTTAATTTTTTTTATATCTCCTCTTTAAATAAAGGAGATATGGGACTTTGTCACACTAATGCACCACCCTGTATATCAGGTTTTATACGGCTTGAGCGGAAATATTATTTTGAGATTTTTTAAGCTCTCATAAAGTTTCAATAGTAATATCACAAGACAGTGAGAATAAACTGAAAATAATTTGGGAGATTTTCGAAAACCTGTTACCAGGCAATAGACACGAGGCAAGGGCTCCAGGGTAGAGAAAATATGGAGAATTATTTTCTAATTTATCGAAGTCTTGTGTGGTATTCGATTATTTTTGACGTTAGAATAAGAAACACGTTTTCAATATTATATTTTTATTTTAACAAATTATGGTTTCAGAGCTATCAAATTGATGACAGAAGTCAAATAAAAAAATACGTTGTCATTCAATAAAAACAAAGTATTGAACTCCATGTTTCAGACTCTAAATGGGGTTGTGATAATCTAAGGTATACTTAAAACACTCAACCTTCCCACAACCTTTTACTTGAATTTAACAATAAATACAAATGGTGACTAGTTAAGACAAGAAGTTGTCATCTTCAGACCTTAAACTATATTAAACTGTACCATCATATATGTATGTAAACTAACGATGTCTTACAAGTACTTACATGTAAAAAAAATTTACCTACGACCTCTGTAGAAAATAGGCAAAAACACACGACACACAGGCTCGGTAAATAGCTCATTACACACGGTAAACAAATCGCACAGTTTTCGTAAACAAAACACACAGTTTGATTATATTATAATTGTACAGTAACCATAAATAATTATTATAATGTTTCTAATGTTAATTAAACCAACGTAATAGTAAATAGAACGAATTTTATCCTATATGACCATCAAAGTTGTGAGGCATGCACGTTCTATAATAAGTATATAAGTAAAATTGTTCGAAATAAAATTGTTCAAAAATCTAAAAATGCAATGATATACAGGGTATCCCATTTGAAGAAATGAAGTGTCCTGTCATAACTATTTTTCAGATCTCTCTGTATACATGAAACGAACAATAAAAACAAGAACTAAAATAAAAAATCCACCTGTTTAAGCATAGTTTACAATACCTTGTAATACTGAAAACATTAAAAGTAGTCCAGAGTTTTTTGGCACACTGGATATGGTCGTAGGTAAAGTATGGTACGTATTGTAAAGCAATTACGCACTCACGCGTCTTCGTACGTAGTTTTTCCATTTTCGTGCGTAATGCAGCTTTTACCACACTTATTACGTAATATACCATAACACTACATGTGCATGATTAAACCGCCTAAGGCGTGCATTTATTAAATATCAAGATATGTTTTGACATACATATCAAGAATTAAAATTCAAGAATCTCTTTTATAAGGTTCCATCAAAGGGAAGTCTCAACGATTAAGTAAAAATTCGTTGGATTAAAAAAAATTAAAACAAAGGAGGCCTTGAAGAGAAACTCATAACAACGTCAGCATTAAAATTCAAAGTTAAAAGTTAAAACAGATTTCTAATTGTATTAAACATTAAATACCCATTCCGGAAGGAATGCACAATTATGGGAATGAATTGATAAACGTAGATGTTTAATCCATCATTCTATCCAATAAAGTTTAAAAATTAACGACTAATGACCTAATTTACTGGAATCAACGCATGTGGCCAACTTCTAGTGATGTTATTTCCTTGAACAATTAATTAAACAAATCCATTGTGCTATAAGAAAAAATTTTAATTTATATAAAGCCAGGTATTGAAAATACTTACGGGAAAAATCCTTTTAATAATTATTAAATTTCAAAGAGAAAAATTAAAGCAAGAACTGCTAAAAGCAGCTGTTCCAAAGAGAGAAGTTAGCCACAAGTATTGCCAATATACCGGAATCTTGTCATTTAATTCAAAAAGATAAGATCTTTATTGAAACTGAGTACTACATTAAGACAGTCTTGAGGATTTATTTCTAATTGTTTCTAATATTTCTGAAAAATTAAGTTTATTCCCTTTTGTCACATATATGCAAAATTTCAAATTTTCTGGGATCAAAATTATGATTGGTAGATAAGATGTGTTGAGCGAAAGCTGATCTTTGGGAAGCGTGGTTGTTCTTTTTAATGCAATTAGTGTGTTCAACAAACCTATTCCTAAAGGAGCGCGCCGTTTGACCTATATAATTGCATTTACATGAACTACATTGTAATTTATAAACACCCGATTGAGAAAGTTTCGTCCTTAATTTTCATTAAAGAATATTTGAGATTTTGATGTGTTATAATCTTTGATATGAGAAAAATAAGCTGTTTTGTGAAATAAATTCTGAATAAGTTCTTTAGAATATCTATTGGTCAATTCCATTTAGCTACGACTTAAATGGATAATTTTTGCCTATTTATTTTCATGTGTACGTAACAATCAAGAAAAGAACGATGCAGCAAATTTCATCACGAAAGAATATCTTTACATTGAATTACTTATGAAAAAGCACTGTTGTAAAAACACAATCGTAAGTTTCCCGTATATAATTGCTCTTTTCCATCTTATTTTGCAGTCGAGCAGGCCATGGAAATCTAGGTAGAGTGTGGTTGCACTGTCAAAGGAACCAAAAGTTACTACCGTAGCTTGACTTTTGAAAAGTGTAGGTTATATCTTTAAAGTGAAACTATTGTAGCGTTGCGACATAGTTTGTCACGCTATTTAGACTGTATTTGCTCGAAAATCACTGAATCGCGAATGGCCTATCCAAAAAATTTATAAATATATAATCCTCGTTCACCGAATCGAGTAAATAGTCGCAGTTTTCCAAAAACTCTTAAATACACCGCGCCTGTAAAATGGTATAGCTTTTACTTTCGCTTTTAATTTTGGATGGATGCTACTGCAGAAATTTTCTCCAAAACTTAATTTTGCCTACAACGACGTGTTTCATTTCACATCAAATTTTCTGTCCATTGACACGTTGGTGTTTGTAACCCATTGATTTCAATCATGCCATAAACAGGTGCATGCCAAGATGTAATTATAGAAAGGAATTGTAAACATTTCAAATGTTACAGTGATGTATAATGATAATGGAAGTGCACAGAAATTCATAATTATATATCATATTCTAAGAAAAATCATAAATTGAATCTGAAATGTGTGGTGATGCTTTAACGAACGAATTGCGTGGTACTAAATATTATTATTGTCTGAAGAACATGGGAATTCGATCGTAATGTTTAATGTAAAATCCAGTCCCACCTTAAAGGTGAGTTCTGAAAAAATAAGGTGTGACTATAATTATAATTAATGTTAAGAAAAATCAAGTTTCAAGGTTGTTATATATTTTAAAAAAATAAGAGTTGTTGCCTTTTTCTTGGAGTTTTTATTACAATAAATTATCAACAAGGTGTGTAGATGAGTTACAAAAACTTTGTTCATCGTAGATGTGTAGACGTCTTCCACACACATGTAGACGCTTTTTAGTAGTATGTAATCGTTTTCAAAAATGAGTAATTGTTTACCCTTAACAGGTAGAAGATTACCCTAAACACGTAGCTGTTTATACTGAAGAGGTAACTGTTTATCCAAAACAGGTACCTGTATACCGTATTTCGCTTTCCAAGCTTTTGAGAAGTAAATCCCCGAAAGCGCGAACGTGCTTTTAACTTGAGAAATACGTCGGTACACAGATTTTCTACTTGAAAAAATATGGAACACTGGAATTGTCGCAGGACCTGTAAGAAATAAAATACACACACGTACTATATAAAAATAAAAAACACTACACGCGTTTCAATAGCTAAGCTATATATATATATATATATATATATATATATATATATATATATATATATATATATATATATATATATATATATATATATATATATATATATATATATATATATATATATATATATATATATATACCATCAGCGAGTAACGCGTTGTTATGAGAGTTCTGAGTAGTATTCATAAAATAAAGAAAACGTAACATTATAATTGAAAGAAGGATAACTAAAAATGAAATACTTAAATCATTAAGATAGACATAAAATGGATTTAACATTGTATTTCAGATTCTAAGTAACTTAACAAACAGTCCAAAGTATAACAATCCTGTGAATCCTTTACAAATTTTCCTTTCCTAGAAAATAATTCCTATCAAACCTTACTCCTAGTTACTTTCACAACTGCATTATCATTATTTAAAAATTTTATCAGTTGCCATTCCTTTTCCCACTCTCTAGATTTTCCCTATAAATACCAGACCACCTACACTTATTCTTACCGAGCTGGTAGTGTAGTGGTGACACGACCTGCTTAGCATTCGGGAGTTAAGGGGTTCGATACCCGTTACCGTTTACCTTGTATGAGGTTTTTTCAGGGGGTTTTCCTCATACAAATGTAGCGGCATGGTCACTGCGTATATGCACACCATGTACGGCTACTTAGGCGAATGCTGAGGTAGTACTTTCCCCCTCAGAACCCTAACTCCGTCCCTTCCGATCCTATCCTGACCACACCTATCCTTAATCCCACCATGCATATATACGTAATGTATGTACAACGTGATCAATCTCAAGTGTACTGTAGTGGTATGACAAAAATCCATACTTGTTAATATTGTTGTGTTTTGCAGTTGGCTGCTTTGGATTTTTAGTGTGGTTTTAGTTTATGTCATATTATACCTTCGTTTTTCACTTTTGTATTTTCTTGAGTTATTTACAAACTGTCTATATCAAGACAAATTATATATTCTGAATTTCAAATTGTGATATCGAATTTAATCGTCATGCCGTTTTCAATCGAACACGACACATTCATTGTTGTGACTCATTTTCGTAGCGGCTTCCAAGATGGTAATGGGCAATGGCATTATTCATTGCAATCATGCATCGATCAATTTACTGTTGAGTACCGAAATGAAAATATTAGTTACGAAACATTTAGTCAACATAGTAATCGATTGATAGCTCGATTCATGGAAAATGGTAGTGTTTTAAAACGCAAACGTGAAGCTTCGGCTACTGTCTTAACAGAGGACACCTTAGCAGATGTCCAAGCAAGGATGAATGCAAGCCCCAATAAATCTTTGCGAAAACTATCTACACAAACACGTATGAAAAATTTTACCATACAAACTAATTTTACATAAATAATTTTTAGATGTTTCCACACTGCAGTAAAGAAGAATTTATATTTGTACCCATTCAAGGTGTCGGTATTACAGCAGTTGCGAGATAGAGATTTTCAGCTTAGAGTAAACTACTGTCAACGGTTCAACAATACGATGAACAATGATTTACTGGATGTATCTTTTTTTTCTGATGAAGCTTGGTTTCATCTGTCCGGTTACATAAATGGCCAAAATTATCGTACGTGGTCTGCAGAAAATCCACATGTATTTCGAGAAACTACCTTACACCCTATCAAGGTCAGTGTCTGGATAGCAATGTCACGACAACGAATATTTGGACCAGTTACAATTACTGCGGCAAGATACATGGAAATACTTTTAGAACCATTTATTAATAATTTGGATGATCGTGAATTACCAAACGGGTATTTCCAGCATGACTCCGCTACCCCACATACTGCACAGGCTACAATTAATTATTTACGAGACTTCTTTGAAGATAGAATCATTAGTGTAAATCGTTAGCCACCGAATTCACCTGACTTGACACGGTTAGACTTTTTTCTTTTTGGTTATTTAAAAAACAAAGTGTTCAGCAGAAGATTGCATACTCTTCAAGAATTGCGAGATGCTATAACTCATGAAGTTCATAATATTGGTGCCGAAATGTTACAAAATCTATTTGCGAATATGCAACGTAGGGTGAACTTATGTTTACAATTTAATGGCGGTCATTTTGAACATATGCTGTAAAGCAAAGTGTGATAACTAATGTGTACCTAAGGAGTTAAAAAAAATTGTAAAAGATATTGTCATTCCATAAACATGTACTGTAAATTTTATTTAATTATAATGAAATTATAACATTTAAATACTTAATATTCATTATTTTGTAATGATTTAATCCAATCATTAAATAATATTTTATTTATTTTGTTGTATTTTATAGGGATGCAGTCTAATTAAATACAAAATAGTCATTATTTAAATTAAGATAATATTTTATAATATGTACAAGTTAATGACCTTCATACAGATTTGAAACTGATCGTAGTTTTTACTCGAACCATGCTCTAGAGTAGCTAGAGCAATACAGCTTCTTACCAACCTATCAGTGGTACCAACTTAAATATTTTGATCACGTGGCATACACTTGTAATTGATCACTCGTTATGTATGCTGGGAATCCATAATTGTGGCTGAAGGAACTTGGGAAACTCGAGCAGCCCGCCCTCCCCCTTGGGGAGGGAATGAAATACGTTACCTTTTCCTTTTCCCACTTATTTTACCAGACCAGACACAAACATTCACTTATTTACCTACTCACAATTATTACATTTATTCACCCCTTTCCATGAACATCAAAAGCATCACCAATAATTCATTCACACTATCTATCGTCTCCCTTGTAACGTATTAAATACCTGAGTTACATCCAGCATCCTGACTAGTATTATTAGACCATTAATTTCATATACAAACACGTTTATAGCAAGTAAACATCCACCATCTACCTTTACTCCACGCTAGTACATATAACCGCAGGCACATTTACACAAAACGCTCTTGGTTGCTTTTAGCAACTAGTCCGATGTATAAACGTGTCTAAGGCACGTTGTACTTAATTTGTTGGAGGCCTTGCCCGGTAATCCCTTGAAACCATCTATAAGTAAACACCACCATCCTACACAAAAGAGAAACGTGTTTTAAGTCAGGTCACAATTTAGACCAGCATTTTGGTTGTCCTGCACCGAAATGGGCTTCTGAATTGTCACCCTCGACGTAGCTATTTTACCAGAGGTTCTGCCCCGAACAGGTAGCTACTTTCCTGCGAACCACCTACCCTAAACACCCAATTATCCTCCTCGAAAGTAGACGGTAGCTTAGGCTACGAAAACGAGTTTCCTTGTATTAATGCCCATACAATATCCCCTATCTCGCCTTCTCTACCCTAATCACACCTTCTCACTTCTCTCGCTTACCGAATTATTCACCCCTTTCCATGAACATCAAAAGCATCACCAATAATTCATTCACACTATCTATCGTCTCCCTTGTAACGTGTTAAATCGAGTTCTGCTAATTTTTTTTAACCGTCTTCTCGACTTCGTGGACCCCGTCTCTTCTATTTTGTAGACACCGTTGTGAATTCACGTTTAATTCTTAAATAAACTTCGAAATGCATTTATTACCTTTAATTATAACCTTATTCGCCATAGCTTCAACTTTTCCTACGTTTCGAGCGGTTCTTTAAATAATTTAAACCACTTCTTAGTACCCGTACTTAACTAAGACGTGACAACAGTACAATTAATTCAACCGAATCTAGACAGGTGGCGTCCTAATAAGAATATTTTCTTTTACTTCCGCTCTCGAAAAAAAATAATGCCTAGACGTCGTGTGTTGCAGTGTAAGGTGCTTCCTACAAATTTGATTTATAATACAGTTTCACTGGATTCTCTTCGTACACTTAAATTTGTAAAGCAATGAATTACAAAACACGCGTAAATGCAACTATTTTAGCAAACATAAGATACGTAACTATCAAATGAAAAGCAATCTCTGATTTATTTAATTTGGTTATTACTGAATAATGTAGTCGTTTATATTAATGCAAAATATTTCAAAAACGGGTGCCGAATCGAAAAAATACTAAGTATGATTTTATTTGCAGAATTAAATGTTGAATTTAACAAAAAAATATTTCTTCAAAAAAAGCAGGGAGGTGCGTTTTTTTTTACTTAAAGTGATTAGTTTAACATATTCTACGCTACTGGATGGAGCCAGTTGACTCAAACTCACCTGATTAATTGTACTTAATTAGACATTTAGGTGTACCAAATCTCCCTGTAACACCTTTTGTAGTTTTTGAGGAATCTTAAAAATATCTTAAAAAAATTATTTTTTAATCAACCTGTATCTCGGTTAAGAAGCATTTTCGGAACAGCGTTTATGATAATTTTTGTCTTATTTTGAATCATAGAATCTCCAGTTTTCGTTAGACGGTGATTTTAAAATACACCCTGTATATGAATTAAGAATATATTTTGCTTGTGCTTTATTGCATATTCGACGCTTCACTTAAAAGTTAATGCTACCTATTTGTGGCTATTCTATACAGGGTGGATTTAAGTGAACCTTTTGGATTACCTGTACTAAATTGCTTTTGAGGGTTTATTTTCTTATACATTAAATTAATTACTTACTAATACATTAGTATTTCCCAAGGTTTGAATGTGCTTAAGATTAATTGTGTTCATTTAACTGATACTTTGCAACTTTTGTACTACCTTTTAATATTTCCAGATTAGAGAATAAGGGGAATATTACTTAAATTTGTATTGTGAAGTTGTGTACATGAAACCACACCGCTGTGGACAATTGCTTTCTCTGCTTAGGTCACTAATAAATTATGTATCATGCGATGGAATAGGCTAAACCTGGCAGCGCTTTATTTGGGGTTTTGTTTTAAAGTAGTTTTAACGATCTCGTTTACTTACAACTAATGTCTATGAGAGTTCTCACAGCATGAATCGTAATTAATATGTTGAGGTAATTTCTTATATGTCTGGGGAATGGGTTTGTTATAGAATTAGCTACTGCCAGTTTTAGCTCCACCACTTTTTTATTAGGTGTACCTGTGGCAAGTGGCAGCGGCTTCGTTTCAACGAACACTATCTTTGTATAAAATTTATGTTGGGTTCTTAGATATTCTAGATAGGTGGTACAAATTTTTTTTTTATTTAATTTTGTGAGAAGGAAGAAAAGGAATAATCAGGTAGGATTGTGGGGATGAAATTCACTTAAAACGTTAAGTTCAATTAATCTTGAAGGGGTTACTTTTATCTCTCCCATGAGGAGTTTGGTTTATATTTACAGAAAATAAATTTAGTTCTATAAGGGGGATTACCTCATTTGATTTCTCCTAATACTCCTTCGTGAGTGTTATCATATAACTGCGCTTCCTGGCAGCTCCACTATTAGTGACGTCTCCCTCCAAATTAGTACTGCCCCGTTCCGGGTTTTGGGGGGCAAATCTACTTAAAAACTCGTGGCGTCCCTTTCTCTTTCTTCGGGTAAATTACTCACTACGTCACCCTCTCAGGTCCTTAATGCTAATTACGCCTACGCATCCAGTGCTTCCGTCTATCTGAGCTTAGCCCTTTCTTTTCCACTGTTGCCTCTTCCAGAAAGGTCATGTAACACCCTCACCTCTCTATATCTGTTCAGAAGCATAAAACTGCCTACCATCGACCTATAGCACACCTAGATATCCTTAACTATCAACCCCTTAAGTAAAAATGCTCATTTTACAAGTTAATATTCCAGACCCACATGGCCGGTTTCATAATTATATTTTAGAACTAAAATAATACTGAAAATACTCATCTGGCGTATCTCGTTACACATGCCCAGAACCGTGAGACAGTGGCGTCCAGAAACGTAGAGTCTACCAGAATTAATTTTATTTTTCATTATTTCTTATTTTAATTATTTACCTGGGATATTTTAAGTTTATTTGCATTAATAAATAGCATTCTCTTTATTTTATATTATTGGACTTACTAAAACTTGTGTAGTTCAACTGTCTTATAATAACTATTTATCCACAAAACAGTGGGTCGTTTGACCACGAACTTGAAGGTTTCAAACCCAAAAGGGGCTACCAGAAATTTGTTTTGTAGACGAGAACGCTACAAACTAGCGCCCAGCATGGGACCCGAGCACTATCAGGCGAATATTAATCTTTGTTATAGGAAGCAACTAATTATAATACATTATCCGATTTATAATTCAGACATTACAATTAACCTAGGAAACATTTATATTCCAGATAAACAAATAATAATTACATTTTTACTTTCAGCAGCAGGCCGAAGTAATTGTTTACACATTAATTTATTATTTTCAGGTTAACATAAATAATTCTTCTTAAAGAAACAAGTAAAGTATTAGTTATAAAAATAATAATTCTTCTTTTCAGAAAGACAGGTATAAAACCAATTTTGTCATAATAACACACTGAAATTCAAATTAACCATTCTTTCACAGTAGCAATTAATAATTAATCATAATTCATTCACAGGATCCAAATTAAACTGATTAAACTTATTGATTAATAGCTCTTTTACAGAAGAATCGAAAATTAAAGTATCAACAATTCTGTTACAGGAAACTTAAAACTAAAAGTGTTTACAGATTTCAAATACTTATTGATTAACAAATTATTTACAGAAAACTAAAAGTGTTTTAGATTTCAAATATTGAGTGATTAACCATTCTCTTAACTTAACTTAAAATTAACAGTGTTTATAGAATACACAACTCAAAAATTATTCATAATTTCAACTAGCCCGCCAAATTAATTGTATTTTTAGCTTCTTCAGCCAGTCAATAACCTAAAAACAAAAATCATGAGTACCAGCCAATCAGAAGAAAAGGATATTCGAATGGGATGGGTGTATACACTCAAGAAAGAGAATTTAATACAGCAAGAAGGAAAATATCGTCATTCGCTGTCTGCAAGCAGATCAGTGAGCATCGCGTTTAACATTGTACACGTACTTTGTTAAAAGTTTTACGTGCGTACGTTCTGCTACCTGCGTCGTTTTCACGATGACAGGTAGAGAGCCACCGCCCCTGAAGAGGAACCCGTACGCTCTTCGGAGTCGTCACGATGAGCCGATGTCCGTCCCGCTACCCGATGGCTTCTTCGAGGTCGAGGAGGTCCCTTACGAGTCCTGGCCCTTCAACGAAGAAGATGTTTACAAGAAGATCCAGAAGAAGAAAAAGAAGCCCAAGAAACTGGATGAAGAGATGGCTGCTACACCGCTTCCAGCAGCTCCTACCAACGTTGTTGCAGAAGAAGAACCTCCACTGTCCGACGGGTTCCGGCTCCAGAAGAAGAAGCCGAAGAAATCTTCTAGAGACCGCCCGACCACACCCACTACGGTCATCAACGCGTTCGAGGCCCTAGCCGACATCATGGACCGCCCGGACGTAGAAGAGCTTCCCACTGCCAGGGAGCGGGTTCCACCAGTAATCCTTCGCGAGAGGGAGAACTGGGTTGCTTTCTCCCGAGAATTAGATCACCGAGGGATCGTCTTCACACGTATGAAGGCAATCGCCGAGGGATACCGGATCCAGCCTGCCACTGCCAAGGACCGTGACAGGCTAATGCGGTATATGGATAGGCATGGTACACCGTACCATACCTATCAGGCAAAGAGGGAACATTTGTTCAAGGTGGTTCTACGGGGAATACCCGTAGAAATCTCCGAGGCTGACGTTACCTCCGAGCTTCAAAATCATGACGTTAACATCAGCTTTGTTCTAGAATGAAGAATAAAGGCAGACCGATCCCGCTTCTGCTGGTCCAGGTACCATCAGAAGAGGACCTCAAGAAGATCCGGCTGCGTGTCTCCACTGAAGACTTGAGGCGGAGACCAGGCATCGGGCAGTGTCACCGGTGCCAGGGATTCCGTCACGCACAGCGTTGCTGTAGAGCGGCGGCACGCTGTGTCAAGTGTGCAGGACACCACCACTCCAGTGAGTGCACCAAACCCCGTACGGACCGGGCATGGTGCGTAAACTGTGATGTTGATCATCCGGCCAACTTCAGCGTGGGAAGACAGAAGCTCCACCGCAGCGGAAGAAGTTAGAAGAAACACCTCAACAGAGACAGAAGAGGACACCGCCCACGGCGGCACCCTCTCTAGTCCGAACCGGCGTTAGTTACGCCAAAGCGACGGCAAGCGGCAGCGAGATGGCTGAAGTAGCGGATGTGGTGAAAGCCGCAGACGTAAAAAAGCCCGCTTCACCCGCTTTAGGATTCGATGCTGTTCTTGGCCTCCTTGGAGGTTTGGATATGGCGAAAGTCCTACCTGTCATCCGAAGGGTGGCAGCGGCCTTAGTTTCGGCACAAACTGCGACTGACCTGTGGCGAGTAATCCTCACACGGTCAGGAGCTGTTTGCACTTTTTGTGTAAATATCTCCGGAACGGCGATGAGTAAGGATTCCGGGATAAGTATAGCTAACTGTATCAATATAATTAACTTTACATATTAAAACTCTACAATTCACTACTCAACTCACTTCAAACATCACATATACAGGGTCCGCCAGTAGTGCGTGGACGAAGCTTTATGAGTTTATACAATATCGTTTTCAAAATTATTTATTTCAGGATGGTGTGGGATCTTTCGGGTTACAATTAGAAAATATTTTCGCAAAAATTACTACTCGTATACAGGGTATTCCACCACAAAGTTATATTTTTTTAAATGGAACATACCGTATATTATTATAAATTTGGATTCCCTGGTTAATTTTAAGGGCACTTTATTCACTATATGAGGTATCTTTAACGCGCAATTTAGGCGCTGCATTCAATTTTTTGAAAATTTAGAGGTTGAAAAGAAAAATTGTAACAACCGTAATATTAATATTAGTAATATTATCTTTTTTAATTTTCGAGATATCGTAATGCAAAGTTTAAGATTTTCAATCATAGATAACTTGATTTATTTAAATGGAAAGGTATACATTGTGTTACATTGATAGATAGGAAATTTAATTACAATTTTTTTGATATAACATTGTTGGTATTTATTTTTTTTTGCCGTTTTTTGATAATCCAGCTTTTTTACTGAATTTGTCGATTTTCGTAGGTTTACATATGTATGTATAATTGTTTAAATCACATCAAGCTATGAAAACAAAAGAATATTAGAAACAAAATTCAGCAATAGTATCTGTTTTGTCATTTCGCGTGTATGTTCAAACGTAACTGAGTTAATTACTTTATTGCAGTGTGAATGTTTGACGCTTAACTTTACGAACATCATATACGTAATACGTTTATTTAAGAATTATAATGAGTAATGTTTTGCAAAATGAATTAATTGACATGATATTTGTGCTTGGAGAATCAAACAAAAATTGTTTATTGGCCCGTCGAATCTACGGGCAGCGTTATCCTGATCGAAGACAACCAAGAGAAGAATCGTTTCGCAATCTTTTAGAAAGATTTGAAAGTACTGGAAGTGTTGGATATCCTAAAAACGAAAGAGCTAAAGTTGTTACAAATGAAGAAAATGAATTTCGTGTACTTGTAGCTACAGTTGAAAACCCCCATGTTAGTATTCCGAAATTAAGTGACAATTTAGAAATCAGTCAAACTTCCGTGAGACGAATGTTAAAGAAAAATAAATTTCACCCCTATCATGTACAATTACATCAAGAGCTGAAAGAACAAGATTTTCAAAATCGAATCAATTTTTGCCAGTGGGTTCAACAACAGTTAAATGCGAACGAAAATTTTATATCGGGGATATTATTTACCGACGAATGTACATTTCATCGAAATGGATTTGTGATCAGACATAATTTTCATTTTTATTCAAATGAAAATCCACACCAAAATAAAATAAATGGTCAGTGAATGTTTGGGCAGGTATATTCGGCGGAACTATTGTTGGTCCTTTTTTTTTCAATGGCACACTCACTGGGGTAGAATATCATAATTTTCTAGAAAACGAATTATTACATTTATTGGAGAATGTACCTTTGGTTCAAAGAAGAGGTATGTTTTTTCAACAAGACGGGGCACCTCCTCATCATACCAGAATTGTAACCCAGTGGTTAAATTCGACGTTTCACGAAAATTGGATAGGAAGACAAGGACCGATACCTTGGCCAGCTAGATCTCCCGATATAACTCCATTGGATTTTTTTCTTTGGGGATTTGTGAAGAATAAAGTATATGAGGAAGAACCAACAACTGCTGAGAATATGAAATTGCGAATTAGAAATGTTTTTGCTACAATTACTCCTAATATGTTAGATCGGGTTGAAGCTTCTTTTATTAAAAGGATTCAGTATTGTCTAAATCAGCGTGGTCGACAATTTGAACATTTAATTTAATATTATTTTCTTCCAAAATCGATAAATTCAGTAAAAAAGCTGGTTTATCAAAAAACGGCAAAAAATAAATACCAACAATGTTATATCAAAAAAATTGTAATTAAATTTCCTATCTATCAATGTAACACAATGTTCATATACCTTTCCATTTAAATAAATCAAGTTATCTATGATTAAAAATCTTAATCTTTGCAAATTCAGTAAAAAAGCTGGATTATCAAAAAATGGCAAAACATAAATACCAACAATGTTATATCATAAAAAAATGTAATTAAATGTCCTATCTAACAATGTAAAACAATGTATACCTTTCCATTTAAAAAATCAAGTTATATATGATTGAAAATCTTATACTTTGCATTACGATATCTCGAAAATTAAATAAGATAATAGTACTATTTTTACGATTTTATGTAGCACAGTCTATGACTAATCAACCATTAAAATTGTTGTGTTACACATTTCTCCATACGGTTGTTACAATTTTTCTTTTCAACCTCTAAATTTTCAAAAAATGAAATGCAGCGCCTAAATTGCGCGTTTAAGATACCTCATATAGTGAATAAAGTGCCCTTAAAATTAACCAGGGAATCCAAATTTATAATAATATACGGTATGTTCCAATTAAAAAAATATAACTTTGTGTTGTAATACCCTGTATACGAGTAGTAATTTTTGCGAAAATATTTTCTAATTGTAACCCGAAAAATCCCACACAATCCTGCAATAAATAATTTTGAAAACGATATTGTATACACTCATAAAGCTTCGTCCACGCACTATTGGCGGACCCTGTACATATAACTCATAAAATTCAATTAACAATGCAATATTAAAAATACTAATCATTTTCTCCATTCTCAACAGGCAACATCCGCAAGAAGCTATGCAGACCTCCGGTATCCTGAACCATTTTGGTGCTCTGAGGGACCAGCCTCCTGCTTCCAAGGAAACACCGCCCACCCACCCACGAGTCCCGCCCACAACATCCAATAGATAGGAATAGCGTATTACTCACTTAAGTAACGTAACCAACTAACATGTTTTTTTTCTTTTTTTGCCTAGCTAATAAATAACATGTTATAAACTTATAAACAACTGAAATGTATTTATATCAAAAAACTATGTAATCAACCGGCTGAAGAGGCTACCTCGCCTGAGCAGCCGACTGAAATTGTAAACCGCATTTATCATAAATTGTACCAATAATTAAATAAACGTGTTTGAATTTGAATTTGAATTTGAAAATATCGTCTCGATGCTACAGGGACCAGTGATACTCTCCGTTCACGGATTATCTGGAGAAGGACAGGTGGACTTACCTATACCTCGAGAACATGTCGCACGCCCAGAAGGCAATAATCCAAGTAGTACTACACCTGATACATCTACCTCAAGTAGCTCCAAATAGAACTTCTAACACCTGCGACAGAGTTCGAAAGTGGGGTATTAAATATGATGGAGTTAGGGATCCAATGACCTTCCTCGAAAGACTACAAGAACTACAAAGTTGTTATCATATTCCTGAGCGTGACATGCTGTAAGCTCTACCTGAACTTTTCAAAGATAATGTGCTACTCTGGTACCGAAATAATCGAAGATTTCTTAAGAGATTTCTGGGTTAAGTTTCTACCGCCTCGTTACCAGCATAAACTCGAAGGAGATATCCGAAACCGCGTACAAGGACCAAAGGAGAAGGAAGGAGACTATGCCACTTCCATATTGACGTTAATACGACGACATGGAGAACTAACTGCCCATAACTGGACCGGATCTATGAAAACCTGCGAACCGAATGCAAATAATATATCCGCCAGAAAGACTTCAATACATTGCCAGAGCTGTTAGAGATGGCCTGTCAATACGAAATGCTACCTGCTAGAAACCATAGCCCTGTCTCTGCTACCACTTCACCTCGAGTTCGCTTTCACAGTCTCAACACACCTTCTACCTTTCACCTGGCCAACATCCAATCTACAACACACTGTACCAGTCAACCAGAAGATATTCCCAGTTTATCCAGATACCAACTTGCTACCTCCAGAGACGAATCAGTGGCTGCAGAAGTGAAAGATTTTTACCAACCGCCACCAGCACCATCCCGGACACGCATTTCCCCAGACGATCGATTGTTCGTGATGCTCCAAATCTGAAATCAACCAATACAAGCATTAGTCGATACCGGCATATCCTGCACTTCTTTTGGTAGCAAGGTGAAAAATATCTTGGTCACAACTCCATCTTTCCCGAGAAGCTCATCCAATATCCTGCTCGCTTGGCAAACAATACCACCATTCACTCGCTAGGTTGCTACTGTTTCCCAACCATAGTAAGCCAACAACGATACATATTAGCAAGACAATACTTAGCCACACTTTCGAAAGACGTAGTTCTCGGACTCTGCTTCCTGATGCAGACGCAAGCCACCATCAGATTTCACCCACCACAGCTAGAGATTGCACACAAGAACATTCCACTCCAGAGCAATTCTCCAGCCGAACCAAGCTATTTCCCTCCAGGTCGGGCTAACGCTACCCTAGACAGCACCACTAGATTGAGAACAGGCTGTCTGAATACACTACGTATTCTGA
Source organism: Vesta saturnalis (assembly GCA_036346205.1). Lineage (NCBI taxonomy): Eukaryota > Metazoa > Arthropoda > Insecta > Coleoptera > Lampyridae > Vesta > Vesta saturnalis. Next base: position 1,798,251 of record JARFJB010000960.1, on the reverse strand, counting down.
AATCAAACAAAACCCCATTAAAACGACCCACAGTCAACAAAACGAAGGGTACTTACCTATTTAAATTAACGCATATTTGTGCAGGACCAGCATCCCGACTTACCAGTTAGTTTGCCCACCTGTAGTCCCAAAGCCGCCAGATCCAGCCAGAACGTTCTCACCTACCAACCTCCTCGCCTTCAGCCACTCTTCGGAAAAAAGAAGACGGGCGTAAGGAATCCTTTAACCAGATTCCCTCTCGCTCATCCTTCCGTTCCCACACACCATCTCCTCTTCTCCCGCCAGGCAAGGGTGGTGTGTCCTGCGAATCCTTTACTAATTTTCCGTTCCTAGGAAATAATTCCTATCAAATCTTACTTCCTAGTTACTTCGACATCTGCATTATCATTATTTAAAAATTGTATCATTTACCATTCCTATTCCCAGTCTCTAGATTTTCCCTATAAATACCAGACCACCTACACTTATTCTTCACTTATTCTCACTTATTTTACCAGACCAGAGACGAACATTCATTTACCAACATCCACCATCTACCTTTATTCCACTCCTGTATATATAACCACCCTTATCGCAGGCACATTTTTACAAAACGCTCTTGGCTGCACCGAGTCCGATATATAAACGTGTCTAAGAACAGGTAGCTACTTCCCTGCGAACCACCTATCCTAAACACCTAATTATCTTCCTGGACAGTAGCCGGTAGCTTAGGATCCGAAAACGAGTTCCCTTGTATTAATTCCCATACAATATCCCCTATCTCGCCTTCTCTTCCCTAAACACACCTTCTCACATCTCTCTCCTACCGAATTATTCACCCCTTTCCACCAACATCAAAAGTCACTATTCACACTATCGTCTCCCCCACCTCTCTATATCGGTTCGGAATCATAAAACCCCCTAGCATCGATCTATAGCGCACCTAGACATCCTTAACTATCAACCCCTTAAGTAAAAATGCTCATTTTACAAGTTAACAATCCAGACCCACGTGGCCGGTTTCATAACCACATCTTAGAACTAAAATAATACTAAATATACTCACCTGGTGTATCCATCTGTGTATCCCTGTTTCGCATACACCAGAATCGTGAGACACACAACCGACCGCTACTGTCCTAATTAACATTTTTTCGATTACATTTACAAGAAAATTCCACATTTGGTTAATCCGTATTTTACAGTTCTATCTAGAGAGGGCTCAACCGGCGACGAGTAAAACTAACAGTGGCGTTCCGAAACGTAGAGTCTATCAGAATTAATTTTATTTTTCATTATTTCTTATTTTAATTAGTTACCTGGAATATTTTAAGTTTATTTTCATTAGTAAATAGCATTCTTTTTAGCTTTATATTATTCCACTTGTATAATTCAACTGTGTCATAATAATTGTTTATCCACAAAATAGCGAGATCATTTGACCACGAACCTGACGGTTTCAAACTCATGGGCTACCAGAAATTTGTTTTGTAAGCGAGAACGCTACAAGGTGACGTATACAAAATATTAGTCTAGGGTGCGACGTAATAAAAAATAAATAAAAGCGTGTTTTATAAACTATAAAAACAAAAGTAATAGGAGTATCTAGTCAGTTGTGGATAATTTTAAAAAGAAACCTCAAAATAGTTATGACGAAATTCCCGTTCTGAATAAGTGCCGTTAACTTTGAACCACAACAGTTTCAAGAAGCGCCGTTGAACAGATTCTAATGCGTCGCTTTGATAATTACAAAAAGGATACCAAATTAAGGAACAGTATTCAAGTTTGCTACGCACATAATAGTAAAACAACGTTTTGAGAGCAATTATATTTAAAAAACCTTTACAAGTACGTGTAATAAATCCCAACATAGATATCGCGGAACGAACATGGTATGAACAAGTAAATCTGTTATCAAAGTAGGCTCCTAAGTCCTTCGATCTTAACAGCTGCATTGAATCATGACAATAATTATATATAATTGGAGTATGCTTTCACAATCTTACATTTAGGTTCATTTAATTTTGAACAGTTCATGGAACACCACTTCGAAATACGATTAAGGTTCAGTTGCAAAAATTGACAATCAGTAACAGATGAAACTTCATAAAAAAATTTCAAATCGTCCGCAAACAATTGGACACCATAATCTGTTATGTCTGGTATACCATTATTAATCAATAAAAAAAGAAGTGGACCTAAATTCCATCCCTGACGAACCCCCAAAGTGACAAAAATTGTATCAGACACAAAATTATTGTAGACAACACGTTGCACTGTGTTACTTAAATATGATTAAAAAAAACCTGATTAGAGAATAATGAAAACCAAAATTCTTAAGTTTCGCGATGATAATGACATGCGGGATGGTATCAAATGCCTTGCTAAAATCCGTATAGATAACATCTACTTGACCACGATTGTCAAGTGAGGTAGCTAGGACATCTGGCAGGTACGTTAGATTAGTAGCCGTGGAGCACTTTGCGTAAAACCATATTGATGTTCTGAAATTAATCTTTAAGTGAAGGATATATTCGATTGTGAACAATAATCTCAAATACTTTAGCAAAGTTGTTGAGGATGCTGAGAGGTCCGTAGTTAGTTACCTCGCTGAAATTTCCACTTTTCAGTATGGGGTATATATTACCAGTTTTACAAAGTTTGTGGAATATGTTAGAAGTTTATAACTAATGGCTCGATGTAAGCAACATGAACTCGCTGCTTTTAATTTTTTGGTTCATAGATTTCTTAGTTTTCCTTTTTCAACTCAAAATCATAATAAAGAATTACGGAGTATTAAAGTAATTGCTGCATACCATGAGTTTCTAGATGAAATGGTTATGCATACAGTGAGGAAACACACACATAGGATGAGGGTTAGGAATGTAACTGCATTAGGTAACGCTAGAGAACAAATAGAAACAAAGTATATAAAGTTGCCAAACTATCCTGCATAGATAATAGTGTTTAGTTAATCCAAAATATCAAGTGGATAAGCATGATAGGTCGAGAATTTATACAACTAATTGTAAAAATTGTGTGTAGGGCTAAACAACCTATCAAAGTTGGCTTTAAAAAACATTTAGCTCATATCAAATACAAACGTTGGGGCAAGTCTGCTGTAGCCCTGCACATGTTTGATAACAGTCATGCAGTAGATAAGGTAACTTTATTTTATTAAAACACGCTAGTAATAAGTACAAACTTGATTGCAATGCAAGAGATTTTCATAAAAAACAAATTCTAATGAGTAACGGCGATCAGGAACGTTTAGGTTACTTAGAATCCATTAAAGTTTTATAGCTTTCACTTCACCAGATAAGCAGTGAAGCGTTACTCGCTGATATATATATATATATATATATATATATATATATATACGCGTTTGGTGTTTTGTAATTTTTGTGTGGTACGTGGGTGTATTTAGATTTTTTTACAATTTTTTCTGTAAAAAACTAGACCTATCTATCAAGATTTTATAGACCAGTTATTGACACGAGCGTAACTAAAATCTCACGTACGAAAGATATATACAGCTGCAGTCAGGGAACATCGTGGAATACCGAATTTTTTGGAAGCCTTCCCAAAAGAAACGCCACTCCATCGCGTATGTTAATATTTCGTTCGAATAATTTTTATATTTACGGGCACCAACTAGTCTGGTAACTTCGAGTCATACTGAATCTTAAAAAAAAAATTAATTTCATACATTTTTACGTCATGTAGTACGTTGTTTTAGTACAGGACAGAGTAACGAGAACCAACAGCCTTTGTTATCCAAATTCTGTAGTGTGTTTATGTATTGTTTGAGACACAATTATTATATTTCACTTCAGTAGAAAATATAGCTGTGGTCATTGAGGTAAATCAAACCTCAAAATATACATTTTTAGAGATTTACCTCTAAAAACGGAATTTTTTCAAAGAAGTCTATCAAAATCTTTATGAAAGAAATTTACTATTGCAATGGGGCTTCCAGTGGTCAAAGGGTCTGGACCGATCACCGAAGTTAAGCAACGCCGGGCGCGTCGGTTCTTGGACAGGTAACCGTCTGGGCACACCGCTAGCCGTCGTCACTCTAATTCCGAGAACCAGAAGACGTATATTCCGCGAGTGACCTGTGCGCTTTGCTGCAGGATGTTAGAATCACGTACTGGGTATCACAAACTACTACGGAAGCACACAATAAGCCTTATAGGTTCTACGGAACCAGTTAAATAGACGGGTCCGAAGGAAAAAAGAAAAAAAATTACTATTGCGATCGAATCCAAGTAAACCAAGCGCAGTTATCAAAATCAGGTTTCGAAATTTATATGATACAATGGCATTTGTTACCCCGACAGGTTAAATAACTCCAAGTTACGATACAGTGTGCATTAATTAATTTTAATTAATTAATTTCGTAATTGTCCCGTACATTATATATGTCAGCAGGAAATGAATTATTAAATTACAAATAGCATTTTATTTTACTGTATGTACTTCTGTTTTAATAGGGTAAAGCTGTCAGTGTTTGTATTGGTTTTAGATGTATGGAATGTTGCAAGAATTCAATTTACTTTCCCCTATATCAACCTTTAAATATACGTGCCAGGAAACGATAAGCCACCCTTTATAATAAACTTTTCCCATATTAAAGCATTGTTCCTTATTGTATTCTTATACACTCTTACTAGTTAGTCATTTTTCATTACACAAGTATTTAATAACAATCATTATTTATAAATAATTTATTTTTAAATATATAAAGAAAAACAACTTTCATAATCATTGTTTTCATTTTTAATAAAAATAAGTTTGTACACGAGTCTTGTATATCACATTTACGTTCACCATTACCTTTGCATTATTAATACCTTTGCACATTGCACATTAGGGAATAAAAATGTTATATGAAACTACGAAATTAAATTAGCTTAAATACAGTGAAAGTTTCACTACACATGATGAAAAACTTTATCCACATCCGTTCACAATACAATTTCACCTATTTACAATAAATATCACATTTTGAATTGTACTATAAGTCAGTATCAATTAACTAAATTGTCTTAACGCTATACAAAAGTTTATTATGCTTCATTGAAATGCAAATAACATTATCAATATGGGCACTGATAAAACACAACACATATAAACTATAGTTCTAGGTTCACATTCCGACACAACAACAAATTCTTCGTTCCATCTCGAATGATTTGTTGTTATAGGAACTTCCATTACGGTTTTTTCATTCGAAAAAAACTTTAAATCTAAAGCACACGTGTCAGTTTCATTAGCGCACGATAATACTGGGTTAGAAACGTCGTATACAGTTTTATTTAATTGGAAACGTAATCTGATATAGTTCACTTGTACTTCATTTTCACTATTAAAAACGAAGAAATAATATCCATTACTAGGTATTCTGAAAATGTTAGATATGAATATCAGGTTTTAATGTGAAATTGTTTTACTCACTTATAAGTGATTTTGTTAGTTATTGATGTCTCTTCAAAATCTTCTTCGTTCATATGTAAATCACATTTTTCGTGTGGTTGTAATGGTAGATTTAGTATTAAACCTTCACAATTTAGAAGAGCTTCTTCAGAGCTTGAGAAGGATGACCAAAATTCACTACTACTTCTATCGTTTAAGGTTGTTTCGTTTATGGACCCATGATGGTCTGCTATTCCATCAGCTTTGAATTCCTGAAAATAATTTGATTTAAATTATATACAAAAATTGTTAACCCCAAGTTACAGAATTAAGTATTGATTTTTCAAATTACTCAAAAATCTATGCAATTTACAAATTTCTGATTTGTTTTGTACATTTATGATTAATAAACCAAATATTTACTGACATCAGCTAATAACATTAAGTATAAAAATCGTGATTACTTCACAATTTTATTATTTTATAAATTAATTTTATTAACAATTATCATTAACAAAAGAAACTTATTGCCAATATTACTCAATTGTACGTGATTGCTTACTATTAACAGATATACCAAGCTTATAAATTAATAAATGTATATAATACGAATTTAGAAGAAGAATTCCATTTTTTAAGGAAATTAATCATAATGTACCTAATTAATAACTGCATTTTTTGTGGGAGATATTCCAAATATTCAGTTTGATTTGAATGTTATTTTAGCCGGACTGAAAAACATATCTGGTGAATTAAATAATAGTTATTTATATTACAAGGTGCGTAAGGAAGTTATTTTGGACAAGAGGATTATTTTAGGGTCGATACAAAATTAAGGCCCTAGAAAAACCTTCGAGAAGCCATTAAAAACCTCCGATCCGAAAAGAAAATTCGTACTAGTTGTAAATTTTAATCCTCTTTATTGTTTGAAAATAAAACAATTCGTATTATCACTCATGGCCTTTCAGATTTCATACGCAATTGAATAATCAGTTGCCACTCTTATGTCATTTCAATGTAATAAATTTCCATAATTTATGTCTGTCAAGCATTATTCAAACACATTAGAAATATAATAAATTATTAGTTGTTAAATGACTAAATAGAACGTTTTACTTTTGCTTATACAGGTTTCGTCCGATATCGTTGTTATCCACTTTTTCTAAAATTTTTGAGAAGGTATTTGATTCATGTTTTATCAATTTTGTTAAAACATTCAATGTAATAAAACCGAATCAGCATGTTAGAGAAAAGCATTCTACAACTACTGCTCTTTGTGATTGAATGAAAGTAATCTATAACAACCTTGACGAAGGAAATCGTATGCTAGCCATTTTTATTGATTTAAAGAAAGGCTTTTGATTGCGTTGATCATGGGATACCTTAAAAAAGCTTCAGTTACTACAATTACAAGGAAAATGTCATGAGCTACTAAGGTCCTACCTAAATAATCGTACTCAATACGTTTACTATTCGAATTGCAAATCAAAGAAATTAGAAATCACGAGTGGTGTACCCCAAGGTAGTATCTTGGGTTCACTTCTTTTTGTGTTGTAAATCTCAAAATCTCAAAACTGTTTTGTCGTGCCTCTTTTTCTGTTACGCAAACGATATCACATTTCTCATCTACCACAAAGATGAGACTATATTACAACGTGAACAAAAATTAATTTAGATAACTTATAGACTTACTTTAATAACAATAATTTGCTTACGAACCTTGATAAAACTAAAACAATGCAATTTTATCCTCTTAGATGCAAGGATAACTCAAGTCTGTATTTAAGTGTTAATCGCGATTCCATTGAGCAAGTCAGGAGTTTTAAATTACTGGGAGTTTATATTGATTTTGCGTTAGATTAGAACATTCATGTCAATTACATATATAGGTAAATGGCGAGAAACTGTTTTGCTCTGAATTTTTGTAATACAAAGGAAAATTGTTCGCGTTATGTTTCAATTAGAGTGGATGCAGTTTTATAAGCAATGTTTTATAACGCACAATATTTTGACTGTAACATGCATATACCTACATCATGGACATGCTTTTTATATATTAAAAAAATATACAAATGATTTTCAATTATTAAATAAACATCATAGTTATAAACTTCGTCATGGACCTTACACTTTAGAATATAAAACACATAACTTAGAGCTATATAAATCTAGTCCATATTATGTAGGGTGTGTTTTGTACCAATTTCATTTAATACCTGTGATAACTTTCAAATTTATAACAAACCACTGCAAAATTATTATAACAAGCAACTTCAAAGCCCACAATACCTTAATTTGAGTCGTATCGGTTTTTAAACCCGATAATCCCCCATTTTGAATCCGCCATTTTGAATTATTTAATTTGATAAATTATTTATACTTAGAGATCTTGAAAACCCTCAATACCAGACTTCCTCGCCACGGGTTGGATTTTGGTCATTAAGGAACTTTACTTAGATTCTATGGCAAAAGATTTGTGTGCCAAATTTCATATTAATAGCTTTAATGGTTCAAAAGATACCGCGGCCCTCGCGCACAAACACACGCACGCATGCACACACAGACACACACAGACACACGCACGCAAGCATGCACGCACGTCGCAAGCACGCACGCACCTACGCACGCACGCACGTACACACACACACACGCACACAGACACGCACACAGACACACACACAGACACACACACACACACACACACACACACACACACACACACACACACACACACACACACACATACACATAGACACACACATACACACTCGCACACACACGCACACGCACACGCACACGCACACGCACACGCACACGCACAAGCACACGCACACGCACAAGCACACGCACACGCAGACGCACATGCACACGCACATGCACACGCTGTAAAGATCCAGCGTCCTTTACGTATGCTTTTTAGAATGAATTATTCGCGGACCACCCTATATCTCAAATTTCAAAAGTTTACGCGATATTGCACCACAAATAATTCATTAATCACCGCTGACGTGTATTTCTAAAAACCAGTAAGTTTTTGCACGTCAGAACAATTTAAACCAATCCCATAACGGCATCCCCCGCACGGTAGCCGCGAAGCCGCCCACAGATGCACCTTTATGAACCCGCGACGTGCTGCTCTCCGGGACCTAGAGTCAAGAAGAGTAGAAGGGACCTAGAGTAGAAGAGGACCTAGAGTCAAGAAGAGTAGAAGAGGAGTAATCACCACCTGTCCGATCGTGACCGAGACCGCCACGCCGTTCCCGATATCCAGTAGCCGCCAACCCCGATTGCTTCGAGTAAGCACCGACCTGTTAATCGTTGCCAAGGAGTCCATCGCGGCCGTGTGTGTGATACCGAACTGCAACTAAAAGACACGTAACTTGTAGAATTATTAAAGCTAACAATTTACAAATCAAACACTACAGAACGTAAATAACGACGGGCTTAGTCTCCAGGAGTTATAACGTTATCATTACACAAACACATACATAAAGGGCGTAACGAAGGGGTAACCCCCACGTCGCCTGACTCAGTAGACTAACAAAGAGTACCACACAGGGTAGATCCCGACGTCACTCGCAAACACTTGAGGGCTGTAAACACCTACGACCTTTTTCTTAGTTAAACAGGTTAGACAGGCTGTTGCCTTCCGTCTCCTGTTATCGAAGAATACCGCTAGAAATTATCTAATGTTCACTTGCAATAAATACTACAATTACGACCTGGTGTATCTTACTAGTTACCTTAGTAAAAGGATAAATTTAAAAATATTCATTTTAGGACAGCGAGTATTTCGTTTACTTTATAATTTGTATATAATTGAATTTAGTTACGCCGTTAGGACGTAATCCAGTTGCTTAAATAATCTAAACGCGTTCTCAAACCGGATCTAATCAAATAAATATAGTCCAGAGATCTCGCATTTGGATACGCGAATCTCGCGCGTGTATTGCTTCATTGGAGTATGACATACCAGCTTCAGCGCTCCAGAGTTACTGAAGAATAATAAATATGCCATGCGCATAAGCAGAGAACGGTATTGATTTTTCTCCGTCCCCGAAACGACTCGAGTTCGTTGCGCTGGCGCTTCCGACCAAAACTGTATTGAGGCTACCACACCCGCTTCTGTAAAAACAGGACCGTAATATAAATATTACATACTAGGTAGGGAATAGATTAAGATAAAACATATATCTCTGTTCACAGAAACGACTGCACCCAGTAAGCGACCTCCCCAGGAGAACGAGAGTAAGGAGCCCTAAGGACCCAGGATAAATAATTTTACTTTGTTATCAGTATCTTTTTTTGTTTGTTAAATTAATAGATAATATACGTTTTAAACCGCTTAAGTATAATTATTGAAGGTGACAGTGTAAGCCCACTAACTAATACGAACCACGCCCCGTTTAATAAGAATTTATAAACACGACTGAGCAAAGCCGAGGCAGAATAAAACCGCGCTGGGTTACCACCCAAAGGAGGGGCAAATAAATAGATTGCACCCTAACGTAAAACTTGTAAGTAGAGCCTTACAACGCACACGCACACGCGCACGCGCACGCGCACGCACACACGCACACACGCACAGCACGCACGCACGCGCGCACGTATTCACACACACATACGCACGCACGCACGCACACACACACACATACACACACACTCAAACACACACACACACACACACACACACACACACACACACACACACACACACACATACACACACTCACACACACAGACACACACTGACACACACACAGGTACGCACACGCACTCGCACACGCACACGCACACGCGCACGCACACGCGCACGCACACGCGCACGCACACACACACACATGCACACGCACACGCACACGCGCACCGAGCACTCTCACCCGCGCACACGCACACGCATTAACGTATTTATCTTTCGGCTCTATCCTGATTAGCTTTTTTGGGTGGTGCCTCGTCATCTATTTAACACAATTTGTATTTTAAGACATATGGGGAAAACCTTTGTGCTTGAACGTATGCGCTCTTCATTAGTTGATGGTTTATTGCGTGGGGTTCGTAAAATAATTTACTGTTTTACAGTAAATTAACTGTATATTTTGCGCGTAAGCCGTAAAAACATAACTGATGACGACTTGAGATTGTTATTAGAAGAAAGCGACAGCGACGAAGAGTACATATTGAATTAAAACAAAAAAATGAGAACAAATGAAGTTTCTGACAACAGGATATTTAAGATAAGCAAAGGCATTGCAAATGCTCAAAATGGTAACTGAAGAAATGTATCCGCTAATGAGATTTACGTGTTCGTTGGTATGTTCATAGCAGCAGACAGAAAACAACGTTTTGAGGAAATAGATTTAATTCCATATTTAGATTATTAGGTTCCATACGAAAACATGAAAGGACAAGATTTTGGGATCCAGCACAATCGGACAGCTAATGCAATTGGCAATATTTTGCTGAAACAGGTTTGCAAGAAAACCAAACCAAGGCATTACGTAATCCAGATCTGGGTATGTGCCGACGCAAAAGCAGGCTATATTCAATATTTACAGATTGCAAAAATTGCCAAACATACGTGAATTAAGGGAAAAGGTCAATTAGTGGATTTTCTTGCAACACTATTTGGCCCCTTGAATACCAAAATACATCCGTACAGCTGGCGAATAACTTGCTCACAAGTAAATTAACTTTCACAGACACCTCTTGAGCTAACAACGGAGAGGTATCAGAAGAGTTACCACACCCTCAAAGTGCAGAATCTTCTTCAGTATTTGGATTCACAAGGAATATTGCACTTACTTCATACGTCGCTAAGAAAAACAAGTCTGTTTTATTGCTTCAACAGAAATTGCAGAAAACAAAATTTTCGACGCTAGTCAAAATTGAACAAACGGAGAAAGTTGAAATCCTTTACGTACATAACTCAAATTAATTATTTACTAATGCGCATTTTTGTAATTACAGACTAGAATTATGAAAAATATAGAACACCGGAACTGTGGCAGGACCTGTAATAAACAAAATACACTTACATATCACACAAACAAATTAGAAAACACCAAACGCGTTTCGATACCAAAACTTAGTTATTGAAACGCGTTCGGTATTTTTTAATTTTTTGTGTGGTACGTGGGTGAATACTGTTTGTTACTAGAATTTGTAAATAATCAATTTTATTCCATCTATCGCAATCAGAAAACCAGTAGAAAGGCTTTTCTGCAACTTAACATCCCATTATCAATCCCCCTCCACCCCACCCCACCAAGATAAACCAATCAACGATGCTTAATTGCCCCGAAACTGCGAACTTCCATAGCGGATTTTTAATGAAACAGCAATTTACGCTTGTAAGCGGAAGGTCCCAGCGGCCGCTTAGTGCACCACATTACCCACACGTAAGTTTTTAAATATTACCTGCACTAATACACAAATACAGAAACGCTGCGAAAAAAGTAAGCCTAGTCTGTTGATGGACTACAAAGCGTCTCTAGAAGGAACGTTACGCCCTGGTCTACTAGTGATTCTAGTTACAGACACCCACGCGCAAATACACACGCCGTTAAGGTATAAGAAACGAATTTGTTTATTTTTTATAATAAAACTCCCGTTATAAAATTATGTTATAAATTCGCTTTAGACAATTTTCTTATTCAAAATAATTATTTCTACTACGAAGTCTAATTGAACAAGAGCCTGCGTTCCAAAAGTAATACTAAGAGTATTTACTTAAAACCTATTTTCCTGTTTCATAACTAATCCAGACTAATCCAGACCTGCTAGAATAAATTTAAAAATATAATATTCCTGGTGAAACACCAGCTACCTGAGTCTTTCAGAGTACGTGAAATCATGAAAATAAAGAGTTCTCTTGGAAAGATAGCATTCCGTTAATCCAGAACTTATTGATAAAATCTCTATCCAAAACCACCTGTTTGTTCTATTTATTGATAACCAAAATCCTCTCAACGATATAATAGGTTATGTGAAATTGTCAAATTGCGTGATGGATATCGAGTTTAACATCTGTTACATGCGTCAAATTGCTTATGCGTATTGACCAATGAAATACATATTTGCAATCTGTGGTTTGGACCGTTTCCCAAATGAAGTTGGTGAAAGAATAAACATCCTGCACATCATAAGTCCCAAACAATGTGCAGCACTGAGAAACCAACAATTAACTGGGTGTATTAATTAAGATTTTGGACATTAGCGGTTATTAAAGATGACTAATATGATAGATCCATTTTGCTCTGGGCTATTTATCAATAGTTTTGACCGTAAATAAATAAAGATTGTGTAGACTGCAGACCCCAACCAACACTTTGAAAACAAACAAAATTGGTTTTTGTATACTAAGGAACTGGTTTTGCCAATGAAATAAAGAGATTTTATACATTTGGCCCCCAAAAGATGACCAACACTGCGAAACTATAAAATTTGATTCTTCTTCACCGAGAAAATAATTGTGACCAGTTTTCCAATGGAATTAGTATATGAACAAACATTTTGAACATTATTGGTCCTAAAAGGTGACGAATTTTGCTCTTGTCCACCGAATAAATAGTTTTGATTGTTTTCAAAAAATGAAATAGGTGTGTAAATAGATTTTTGGGCATTAGGGACCCTAAAGAATTACCAATAGAGTGAAACTTTAGAATTTGATTCATGCCCTCGGAGAAGATGGTTATGACCGTTCTAATAGTAAAGTTAGTGTAGTGTAGATTTTGTACATTACATACCTCAAATTATGACCAACTCTGTAAACTCCAAAATGGTTGTTTTGCCCATTTATCAAGAAGTGTTGACCACTTTTCCAACAAAATTAGTGAATAAATGACGAATACGATAACCAACACTTTGAAATTATAAAATTTCGTTTTTGTCTATCGAGTAAATAGTTTTGACCGTTGTGCCAATGAGATTGCTATATAATTAAAGATTTTGGACATTGCTAGTTCATAACATACTAAACACATACATACCACTCAAGCCGAAACTAACATGATAAATCCAGAAAATTTTGCTCCAAGCAATTTTTCCGGTCAATTTCCCAAAGAATATGGCTCACAATTTCTCAGTCCAAATTGTGGTCAATTATTTGGCAACATTAGCACCATTCATGTGCAAGTCAAGCCATCACGTGTAGAAGTTATACAGTTTTATACGTGAAAACTATCTATGGGAGAGGTCCCAATTAGTATAAGTTGAATGACTATGGTGTAAGCTATCTGTAGAAAAAGTTTCAGTACTTTATGTCAATTCCCTGAGTAATTCAATTTACTAGAAATGAACACATGAGATTTTGTTGGCCTTGGCCTTTGATTCAGTAGGGGTCACACCATTAGAATAGGAGGTGCACATCTTTAATAGTTATGCTATTAACTGTCAAAAACAAGTTTGAAAAATAACCGTAACCGCGGACACGAACGGACAGACGCTCGCACGGAAGGGACTGACGGGCGGTCAGATGGAAGCACAGACGTAAAGGGTGAATCTTCAATACGAAATTATAAGCCAATGCTTCGCATAACTTATTAAATCATATCTTTCTGCTTATTAAAAGTTTCCTTCCCTAGCATAGCACAAACCAACACACGTTAGTAAAACTGACAATAAACATCGTAAGCTTTAAAAATAAAACTATGGATTTTATTTCTGAACAACGTTTTTTATACGAACTGATAGCATCGAAAGAAATGTTTCCTTTTAAATATCTAAACAGAGAAACTTAAAACGCTTTAACCGGCGCATTGTCACGCTGAAAGTTTCGTTTTAATAGCTACCTAATGTCAGAGGCCGACTCAGGAAAATTTTAGAAGTTTGAAAGTTCGCCGTCCATCTAGTACCTACTCAGAGCCCTCCCCACACTTTATACTACATTTAAACGTACTCTAACTGAGACCTGACATGGTTTTCCTTTTCATTGAAAAGTATTACTAATTAAAAAATACTCTAGTGCAGATTTAATGGATCTTTCCCATATCCGTCTGCCATTAGTACTACTACCGACTTTATTCACAATTCAAGGGCCATGGTGATTTTTTTTAATAATACAAGACTACCCGAGCTTCGTGAGGATGAATAATAAATGCAATATATAAAACTTCATCCAAAACCTGCAAATAACTATGGGTGAATGTTCAAAATTCAAGTAATTCTGACATTTCTAGCGAAGTCCGATTGTGTTTTGCCTGGTGTAAAGTATGATAGATTTTGTCCTACATATATCTATATAATTTCATTTTCCTAATATTGCATAACAAAAAGAAGCGGCATCTGGGGGTGCCCAGTATAAAAGAGATAGTATAAAGCCGGCAATTAATTTAAAATCCATTTCATTGTTTGGTCCTTCGGACCGGATCAAATTCAACTGAACATTGTCAAAATCTATAGTAAGCTTATACACTAGAGAAGTGATAACTTACCTCTTCTATGGCACTATTTCCCACCTCATCATCATCATTTAACGAATGGCGAATTGCGGATGAAATAACAATATCCCTTTTTCTCCTTTTACGTGAATTAATTTTGTTATTTCTTTGATTTCTTTCTATTGGATTTGGAAATGCTCTATTATTAAGCCTCTGCAATACTTTATACTGTTTATCGCCCAATAAATCTAACTTTTTCGATAATTCTTGATACAATTCTTCAGATACAGATGGGTGATCAGTTTCTTCATTCTTTATGTCACGATCATTCGAAAATGACGCTTGCAAAATAGCAATATCCTTCTCTGATACAGTTAAATTTTCGAATTTTGACGCAAATGTTTTCTCAATTTGCTGAGTTTGTGAATCTGTGGCATTATCGACAGTTTCACTTCTACTGCTGGGTTTGGACGTATATTTAGGAGTACTACTTGCAGTGGTTTGAACAAGTACGGTATGTTGACTTGTTGGTTTTTTCGGAGGTATCCTTTCAATATGGCTTACTGGTTTAGTTTGCGCTTTTGTTATATTCTTGGATAAAGTATGGTTCAAACTTTTTTCTTGTGCATTTTTTTTTGATAGTCTGTGTTCTTCAATCTTATGTTTGATCTTTTCACATTGTTCATTCATTTTTTGTGTTTTCTTAGATAATGAATCCAACAACTTTTTTAAAAGCTTGGGATCAGTGACATCTGATGTATCATGTTTAACGTTAATGCTGTAATTATTAGTACCATTTCCATGAAAAGGATGATGAAAATGTACGTCAGGACGATGTCGTTTCATAAGATTAGGTGAATTTGCGTCAGAATCTGAAGAATTACTTGTATCATTATATGTGCCATCCGCTAAAGCTTTTGCGATTTCCTCCACTTCTTCGGAAGAATCATCACCTATATACGCACAATCGTGTAAATGTTTATGGCCACGTATTACTATTAACGATGCTCCAGGCCACCTGCGCTAAATGACAAAGTTAGCCAAGGTTTACATTAAAAAATGTTTAGTATTAATACCTGACACACGTCGATACGGTAACAGTTGATCCTTCAAGCAAATAGAAACCCCAATACTCTTTCATATCATCTTCTAAAAATATTTCTCGAACCATTGATACTGGTTTTTGTGCTGCAGCTAGAAGAGGATCTTTAGGAAGAAGAAATGCATTAAATGTAGCATTGTCGTTGACTTTCACCACTTGCCTCTGAAAAAATTAAGTATGTCAAGTACAAGTTTATTCTATAGTATCGTTATAGTAAGTATATGTTATTAAAAAGGGACACTCACACGTACGATAAGTGTTATTCATGATTGACGTGATTGACTTCATAAGTGGATAATTTGATAACAATTAGTTTGAAATACCAAAAACGTAAATGATATACTAGAGAATACTTAAGATACGAAAGTATGAAGACGATTTTGTATTGTATGTAAGTAATAGTATTTATATTTTTTGCACATTCTTTGCTGTTTATATTTTGGTAAAATTAGCGAAATAAAATAATAATGTAATTTTCTTTGTTACTACAAACTATCAGTAAAATGTGGTGTTTTAGAAAACGTTTACAAAATATAAGTCAACTAACTTGTTTGTTTTAGAAGTGATATGTGTAAAGCATGTTGCAATGAATGATTAAAGGATTTATTCAAAACAGATTTCGCAATATGAATCTGCAAGGATTAAGTAGAGTACTGAAGAAATTCAATAATATTTTTAATGTTTTTATTAAACTGAATCAAATATAGTAATAATAATTTTTTGAAAACTCTTGAAAAAGTGTAATTCCAAAATATGTCGAGTAAATACAGATTGTTAAATGTTATATAATTTCTTTTAATTTATTAATTATTTACTTATGGAATTCTTCTAAGTTATATCAAAATGCTGCCAATACGAATGTGCACGCGCGACTTTTAAGTTTTGTATAAATACACGGTAACTCTGGGTCAATGGTAGGTTAGACATTTACAGAAAACAAGACATACGATCGTTCTCAAAATTTGCTTACTTGGCAGAGCAGTCTGGTGAAACAGTTATAGTCGCTTTAGATATCTGAAAGGCATTTGACCAAGTTTGGCCTCAGTGCTTGCTTGCCAAACTCACCTCGTTTAGGTTAAATGATACGCTCATCAACTGGGTTTCTAGTTTCCTTGATAAAAGACGAAGACGTGTCGTAGTTGATGGCTTTTTTTCAAAAGAAGTTAGCATTAACGCGAGCGTACCACAGGGATCTGTTATAGCGCCTACACTGTTTCTGCTGTACATAAATGACCTTATTTCTTCAACAACTAACCCCATCCATTGCTTTGCTGACGATAGCACTCTTCACTGTAGTTCATCTCAGTCTACTCATAGTGATAATCCACCTTCTATGTCAAATCAAGAAATTAAAGCTGAAATGGCAAATTCAATCAACAAAGACATTCAACGTATTCTCGAATGGGGAAGCAATAATCTAGTTAAATTTAATGCTAACAAAACTCAGCGTTGCCTTGTCTCTGCCTAAAAATATCCATCATTTCCTATTGTAAGTATGAATGGCTCAGTTCTTAAGTTTTCAGACTCTATTGCTCTGTTGGGTATGACTGTATCATCAAATCTCTCATGGGTTGACCATCTTCTGTCAGCTACCAAAACAGCTGCTCGTAAAATATGCTTTTGTACAGATCTAAGCAGTACTTTACCTCTCGACAATTCCTTCTGCTGTATAAGTCCCAAATTCGGCCTCATCTGGAATATAATTCTCACCTTTGGGTTAGTGCTCCCCAATACGCTCTCGATATCGTTGATCGTATTCAAAAGAGAGCGATTAGGCTTATAAATGACTCGTCCTTAACTTCTCACATACAGTCCCTTGAGCATAGAAGGATGGTTTCAGTTCTTTCTTTGTATTATCGTTATTACAACGGCTATTGCGCTGCTGAATTATATTCTTTGATACCATCTCGGGCTATCTTTGCGAGAAACACTCGGTTCGCTCATTCACATCATCAGTATGCAGTACAAACCTCTACTTGTCGTACCAAACGGGCGCAATCCACATTTTTCTACACGGCTCCTAAACTCTGGAATGATCTCCCTAGTTCCTGCTTTCCTCTCACTTATGATATGAGAAAATTTAAGGTAGCTGTTCATAGGCATCTATTGGCAATTCATTATCCCTCTATCCATCCTCCTAAGTGTTCCTGAGTGCTTTAGCACGATAGGCCAAATTTAGCCTGTTCAGGTCCACAATCATAAAAAAAAATGGCGCTGCTCTATTCATCTAAAATATTTCCATCAATGCGGCGTTGCCGCTTCTACAAATATGGACCATCACCACTGATATTTCAAACGGAACACCCTGCATATTATTACATCTTCCACCCCGCAGTTGCTTTTCTATCAATGGATTCCGAGAAATTAATTAATTTCACATTGGATTCATGAAAAGATGAGACTTCGTGTGTAGTTTCCAAGGTCCTGTTCTGTGTGAATGAATTTACCGCTACATACAAAAATTATGAAAAGTTCATTTTTTCAAATGCAACACCCTATATATCACCAAACGTCCTGAAAAAGAATTGAAGTACCCTTCAAATGGTCATGGTCCTATACCTAAACAATGATGTTTCCGAAAAAAAAGCAAGTTGCTGTTCAAATCTGATTATTTTTGCATGTTTCATGTGAATAGCCATGAAATATCAAAGAGGCACATGCCATTATGTGCATTATTAATAGAACATTCGGGCGTTTATCAACAATACTGAATTGAAAAGATTAAGAACATTCAGGAAGTTTAATGAAATGTACCCTGATTTACAACCAATGAAAGTTTTATGATTACAAAGAGCAACTACATTTACCGAAGTCTGTAACTACAGATGAAGACAACATCATAAACATTTTAGCCTATTTTCACGCTTGCTCTCAAGCTTCCACAAGAAGTGCAGAAGAAGATTTCGTCTTAACTCATGCCTATGATCAAAGGATAAATATGATATGTACCGATACAAGTTTACAAAAGTTCAGGCGCTGAAACCATAAGATCATCTAAATAAAATACACTTTTGTGAAACCATTCTGATTGGCATCCAAAGATCGTAACTTTTTAAAGAAAATGATTTGGACAGACAATGCTAAATTTACCAGGGAAGACGTGTTTAATAAGAGAAACGAGCATTTTGGAACAAAATCCAAATGTTGTCAAGGATATGGGATTTCAGGAAGGATTTTTGCCTTTTCAAAGGTAACCGAATAAGATTTCTCATTTACGATGAACTGTTAAATTCTAACAAATATCTTGCAATTCTAAGGTGAGTAGTGAACGATTTTTTGAAAAATCTGCCATTAGAAGAATATCGTACCTGGAGGTTTCAACTGGATGGGGCACCGGCTCATTGCACTTAAGAAATAACAACGGAGCTGTTTGGAATGTTGAATGTTCATTGTTTCAGACGTGTAAGATCGTGACATTGACCTGTAAGATCACCCAACCTCACGCCATTTGATTTTTACTTAGTGGTAAACACTCCTGGCAAGGATAATATGTAAGTTTATTAATTTTTTTTTCAAAATTCCGGACTAATGTACATACAGGGTGGCGCATTAGTGCGACAAAGTCCCATATCTCCTTTATTTAAAGAGATACAAAAAAAATTAAATACAGAAGTTGTAGGATGTGTTCTGGTGCATATTCCAAAAATATTTTTGGGCTGTATTGATATTTTTGTAATACATTCATACAGGGTGATCAAAAATGGACAATAAAAAGTAGATTTAATGGAAACCCCCTATTTTTTTAATTCTATCTTATTTAGCATTACAAATAAGGGTGACTTTGTATAAGAGTGTATATTCCAAAAAATTGTAGTTTTTGAAATAATGACAATTTAACATCTTATTATTGTAAAAAGGCTATACAGCTTTCAAGTTTTGTTGTATACATTCATTTGACAATGTCGTATGAATTCATCAGTTTTTTTATCTGCACGATCTAGTGTTCATATTTACTGAATATTATGTATTTTGCTTATAACTTGCAAGTGACCGTCACTTTACTTGGGCGATATAAGTATCACAATGGTATAAATCTTGAGTAGCCTTAGTTTATTTTCAACTCTAACTTTCCTGCAGTGAGTTGCTAGATTTGAAGTCGGATCATCCGCTTAAACCAGTCCCAAACGGGATTTTTACACATCGTGAACGGAGAACAAATGTATCGCAAAGAAAATATTTTTTTAAAAAACTACATGGATTTAGTTTGAAGAATTTATAGTGAAAAAGCAAAACTATTAATAACCGTTTAAAAAAATGTACTTGGTGCTTTGAATGAAATTAGGAAATTAGTTCGTTTTAAAATTTTTAAATACTCCCCAAATACGTTTACGCATGTACATATACAGGGTGGTCCAAAGGTCTGGAACAAAATTCATAATTTCCAAAATAATTATTTTTGGAAAAATCTCTCGCAAGGGTCGATCTTTATTTTGTTGTTGGGCACATTTTAGCAAAATTTTAAAATGTGGGTCACGTGGCACATCGTTGGAAAGCTCTTAACAATGGGAATTCAAATCCCAAATTTTAAAACAATCGATTATGGTAACAAAATGGTGACCTTTTCAATGTGTCACTTTTTTCCCTTCTGGAATGTCTCCGGTAATCATTAGCTCACTTATACGTCTGATTACTTTGTTACAGAAAAAAAATTTTCTTGTTTGAAATTCGAAGGAAAAAAACTGACGCATTGAAAAGATCGCCATTTTGTTACACCTTAATCGATTGTTTTAAAATTTGGAATTTGAATTCCCATTGTTAAGAGCTTTCCAACCATCTGCCACATGAACCCCCCTTTCCATTTAAATTTTTTTTACAAACTGGCGCGTGGCCGCCATCTTTAGTTTTTGGTAAAACATTTTATGCTAAAATGTGACCAACAAAAAATAAAACTCGACCTGTGCGAGAGATTTTTCCAAAATTAATTATTTTGGAAATTATGAATTATATACCAGACTTTTGAACCACCCTGTATACATATCTTGTTAATTATATTTTACTTAAAATTGGCTTTTAAAAGTACATACAGTAAAAAATTTCTTCGAGTGGGGTTGAACCCACAACTTCTACTTTGCTAAAGTAGCGCTCTATCAACTGAGCTATCGAAGAGGCAACTCACACTCCATTTATACTTAAACTACTGTATGTACTTCCTAACAACGTATTAAAAATTTTAAGGTCACAGTTAATATATCATATTGTTTATATATAAATATATATATATATATATATACAGGGTTATTACAAATGATGTTCCCGATTTCAATAATAAATATTACCGGGTTAATCTGTTTTAAGACCATTTCAGTTGGTGACACCGAAAAGAAAAACTCATAAACTTTTGTTTACATGGGTTTAGGTATGTATCAGCTGTTTGTTAAAGTCAATTGTTGTTAATTGTGTAATGGCTGAATTTGAAGACAGGAAAGCATTTTTGTGTTGGAGTATCACATCAACCAATCAGTTATTAGTGTGCACCGTCACTTTAGAACCAAATTTAATGAAGATCCTCCTAGCAATCACTCTATTCGCAAGTGGGACTTGAATTTTAAGAGAAATGGATGCATTTGTAAAAAGAAATCAACTGGAAGGCCGTCAGTGAGCAATGAAGTTGTAGAGAAGGTAGGGGAAAGTTTTACACGTAGTCCACAGAAATCTACTGTTAAATATAGCCGAGAGCTTGGTATACCACAGCCAACAGTTTGCAGTTTGGAAAATTTTATGTAAACATATAAATTTCAAGCCTTACAAACTTCAGCTTGTTCAAGCATTAAAGCCAAATGACAAAGTACTATGCCTATCTTTTTGTGAGAACATGCTGGCCTTGATGGAAAATGAAAACTTTGTAAAATGTTTAGTCTTTAGCGATGAAGCGACATTCCACTTGTATGGTAAAGTAAACAGACATAATATCAGAATATGAGGCTCTGTGAACCCAAACATCGAGCACTTGCACAATTCTCTAATGTGTTTTGTGCTATCAATTACAACAAAGTGTATGGGTCTTTTTTCTTTGAACAATAAATGGAATAATTTTCTTGGACATGATGACAGAATGGCTTCTACCGCAATGAGGATCCCCAAATTTCATTCTGCAATTAGACGGCGCACCTCCACATCATAGATAAAGTATATACACCACCATTACAAGAAAGCATACCTAAGATTCAACAATGGATTACCAGAGCCATCGAAACAATCGACCAAAACACTCTTAACAAAGTATGGTAAGAGCTTGATTACAGGCTTGGCATCTGTCAAGGGATTCCCATACCGAGCATTTATAATTTTTGGCATCTGGGATAAAATTTTTTGAATTTTTCTTGAAATGCAGCATTTTATTTTTTTTGTATGATAAATAAAACCAGATTTATGTACACTTGAAATCATGAACATCATTTGTAATAACCCTGTATATATATATATATATATATATATATATATATATATATATATATATATATATATATATATATATATATATATATCCTAACTAAATCATAACATAGAATCACCTCATTGTGTTCAAGAGAACCCCTTCACATTTTACGACTGGGAAAGAGTATACTAAAATTCAACGCAGTACAACACTAGCAGGTTCCACACTTGGTACCAATTTCATGGAATATATGTCGTGTGTGCTTCCAAATAACGCCAGACACCTAAATTTTAAAGGTAAAAGGTGACTAAGTGTTGAGCCAGGTTAAAAAAACGGATGAGTATGACTAGCGCATTTTCATAAGCAATAAGCATAATGCTTCAAATTCTGGAGATCTATCGATATATATATATATATATATATATATATATATATATATATATATATATATATATATGTGTATAAAACAATATTGATAGTAAATAGGGTAAAATTAGTGACATAAGCAACAAGAAAGCAACTTATATACACAACATAAATCAGCATGCTCCGGACAATAGTAAAAAATACTCGCATGGATAAAGTAAGAAATCAGATAACCGGTGCAAGATAAAGATGTAGTAACCCGACCGAATTATACAAAACTAATAAAAATAGCAAGCGATGAGGAAAACCAGCAAAGAAATTAATGCAATGTTAGCAATCGCTTACTAAGACAAAGAAAAACAGGTGAAAACCTACTATATAACAAGAAAAAGAAGAAAAATAAAAAGAAGAAGAAGAAGAAGAATAAGAATACGATGTTACATCACAAGGCGTGACGAAGCGATGCTACCACATACGTGCGATGCGCGATGCATA
This sequence comes from Vesta saturnalis, assembly GCA_036346205.1. Classification (NCBI taxonomy): domain Eukaryota; kingdom Metazoa; phylum Arthropoda; class Insecta; order Coleoptera; family Lampyridae; genus Vesta; species Vesta saturnalis. Next base: position 1,775,138 of record JARFJB010000960.1, on the reverse strand, counting down.
ATTACCAATTAATGTTTATTTGGAGTACAGACACACAACTTATTTTAATGTAACCAATAATAAGATCATGATACTTAACGTCACTCGATCACTCAATCAGTATTGTGCTGTTTTGTCAATCCTTAACTACATTGTTTCGTTTTTGGTTTATCTATAGCAATATTAATCCGCGGTCGCAATTCTTGGCCTACTGGTCTTCATTCAACGGAAGAATATAAATTAAACCCCACGTTATAAGCGATTGTATAAGCAGGTGTTCACAAAAACGAATAAGAATGGCATCGAGCACCTCAAATCAAACGTGGTTACACTGTCCTGATAATTCAGTAAATTAAATTGAGTAATTAACCTTTTTCTACAGCATATGTTAAAAAGTACCTTGCAATACTCAAAATAAAACGATAAAGTATCATTTTATACGCGAAGTAAAACATCAAAGAAAGATGAAGTAGTATTATCAAGATCTAAGTTTGCCAAAATCAAGTGATGATGAAGGTCTAGATAGCGAACATTTTGAAGTGAATTTACTTGGTGGCCAATTTCTGAGGGAGATTTTCCGGAGGCGAATCTACTGAGGACAAATACTCCGGGAGCGAAATTTCCGAGGGCGAAACTTTCAGGGGCGAGTATTCTTGGGGCGAATATTTCGGGGGCGTATTTACCTGAGGGCAATTATTTCTGGGGAAAATTTTCGGGTGAGGTTTTAACGCATACGGTTTAATAGACATACATATAGGGAAGGATTTGAGTTTTATTTGTAATACATAACGTATGAGTGAGTGAGTTTGATAGGCGAACAGTTTGCAATTACATTTAGATACTGTTCATGATTTAATACAGTAAAAGTCAACTTTTGTTATTGCTGTATTTAGTAACAATCACGATCGCATAAGCTTAGCAACGTTATGCACATTCCATTGAACACGGGTAATTGGTATTTAGTGACAACTAAATAAATAAACAAGAAAACAAATTCACTTTAGACTTTAACGATTTGTTTTTTAATTTGTTGTGAAAAATCACAATGAAATTAATATTGTAAACTTTTCTATTACTATTGTCATTGCAAGGGCAATTTTATGCGAGTTTATTATTGTCAATTTACTACCTTATAAAGTAAAGTTACGAGTTAGTTTTTATAGCTACACTTTTGTCTAGTACATGCGGTAGTGTACATAAGACTTAGTTCAAGGGCAGCTATTATTACTTATTTGATCGCTAAAGTAAATTGTAGAATAGAAGAGGATAAAAAATAATGACTCTCTTCACAAAACTATCAATTTTGTCTTCTACAACTTCAGAATACACTTAGAAAGGCTCTAAGAATTTGTTTTTTAATTTGTTATGGAAAAGCACTATTTCATATGTAATTAATGTTATTATAGTCATTGCACGGATAATTCTACGCGATTTTATTATCAATTTACTTACTACCCTACAAAATAAGTTTACAATTCCTTTTTATAGCTACTTTTGTCTAGCGCTTGGTGGTGTACATCAGGGGTCAATTATAGGGCAGCTATTATTTCTTGTATAATTTCTGAACTAAATCATACTACAGGCGACGATAGAAAGTTATCCCTAGAATGAATGTAAGTATCTTACTTCGTTCAATCTTAAACAAATACAAAATGATTTTAAATTATCCTTCAACATGTATCAACAAAAACCAAAAAATCCTTGCTTTAATCTTATTGTTTTTATTTTGATTAATCATTTAAAAACATAAGCTATTGCGCACACATGAGTTGTAAGAGTGCCTATCTTATAAATTATCCACATGAATAGAAATTGATGATAAACCAGATTTTAATTCTCATCAAAAACGGAATCCGGTTCGTATCAATAGTTTTTTACAGTTTTCCGAGCATCTGACGATACAATAGCCTGTACAAAGTTAAAATAACTGTTAGTCATCCTTGATAGCAAAACATTATTCCTTATTTGTAATTAAATACGTGCTGTAATGATGATAAATTATAAGATCTATTATGTAAATTATATTTTAAATACGCAATGCATTTCATAATAGACACACACACACACAATTATAAATACCTTTCTCTCACCTAACATCATTATAACATTTTGCAAACAAATTTTTGCTCAGTTAATACCACACTTTCTCTAAGTTTTGCAAATTAATTCCTGTTTTAATAATAAGGAATATTATTAATATATTAGAAAATGAATACGTGTTCCTTATTTTACTAAATATGTTTAAATTTTTCAACTGGTGCTAATTTGTTTGAACCAACTTTATTCTGAAACTACAATATATTGCTCTTGCAATCCTGTAGGAGGTATTTGCCGTATTCTGAAGAGAACTCAAAATTGTGTATTCCCAAATAACTATATCTCTGGAATCACTAGATTAATAAAAATCTTTCCCAGTCACTAAATCCGGAATAAGTAATATTTTAAACATATACGTAATTTAGAAAATGTTTAAATGTTTAACGCTTTTGGGACGTTACTGAATCATTGCACCATTGTTGAGTTTTTTCTGTAAAATAAACATCTTGCGTGGAACACCACACGATCTTCCAACCTACAAAATGGAAATTAAAAGAAATGAAATAATTTTAATAACAATTTTTTTAGGATAATTATGCAGCCTCTTTTATAAGTACATTACGAAAATAGGCAACATTGTAAAAATAAAAACTATGTCAAACAAACGTTTAAAACTTTATGTCAGATAGAGGTTAATAAACATCTAGATGCTAAACTTAAAAATTCCAATAAAATATCGATAATACAGCTTAAGAATTTTGAATTATACTTATTTAATTTTTACATTTATTTTGCGTTACATTAAAAAACTTTATAAAGAAAAGTTATGTAAAATTAATTTTCTTTAAAAATATGTCTACATATTTTCTTACAAAATTAAACATTATTCAGATAAACACTTATACAGTTATTTCTGAAATATTTGATAAAAATCAAAAACAGCTCCTGATAAACCCCCCTCGCCGCCACTGAATTTCCCCAACAATCTAATCAGCTCCAAGCGAAATGAAAACAAGCTTAAATACAAAATTTTAAGTATGTAGGAGTTTTCGTTCTGGAGTTATCGTGGATACTAGCATACATCCACACACGCACAGACATCATCGCCGATCTTGGCGAAACTTAGCCAAACGTTATAAAATGAGCTAATAAGTTGAGTTAGCGATAATGAAAAAAATAACCTTCTATAGCTACATATGTATATGTAGGTTAGAAAGTAACAATTGTAAAAGTAAAATAATTGGATTGAGTAAAATTTGTTGTGACAGGTATTAATTTTATACGCATGTACTTATAATATGAAATAGAGTTTATTTCATAACTTAAAAGCATGGTTTATGGAATGTTATTATTTAAAACAAAAAAATGCTTTTTATTTGGTGTCGATTACATTAAGTGTAATGAAAACAGAAATAGTAACTTTTGAGAAAATCACAATAGGTAGAGCCACGATCGATCCCAGACGAGTGTCCAATTTCAGTTATCCAACTTCTAAAACGTCGGAGATAGAGTTTTTCAAAGATAATCCTACATATTGGGTTTTTGCGGACCTCCGGATTTATTGCCTAAGCGTTTTTCAGATGATACAGACAATCTGGTACACTTCGGAACCATTATTTCAGGGCGATTCCCTGGTTATTACAGTTTTGTTCTGTAGAGTTTGGATATATTATATATAGTTTATTGAAAGGGAAACTTTACTGCAAACTAAATTATAAATAAGTGAAGTACAATTATATATAATATAGTTTATTGAAAGGGAAACTTTACTGCAAACTAAATTATAAATAAGTGAAGTACAATTGTTTTGTGAAGCCTGACATCAAATACCCTGATTTTAAAAAATATACAATATGAATAGAAACAATATTTGACAAAATCACTTTTAAAATTTAAATAACTTCGAAAGTATTAGGTTTAGGTATAGGGAAGCCTGATATCGATTGAAAGACACCTAAATACGCAATTATTATAAGTTTTTGTTACGAACGAATAAGTTCAAAGGTAAATATGTAATTAAAAATTATTATTAATTTTATTAAATACATAAGTAAAAAGTTTACCTCGAGTAGGATTTGAACCTACGACCTGTACTTTGCTAGAGTACCGCGCTAAGCAACTGTGCCATCAAGATTCAAGCCCCAATCGATGTAAATTTTGTCTCTATGTATGTAGAACTGATGTAAATTTTTAAATAAGCAATTGTTTAACTGAAGAAGATACAGGACGATCCAATTAAGTAAAGCAAGTTTTTTAAGTCTTAAGTCAGATAAACTTGCGCCTTAAATATCCGACATCCTGTATAACATTAAAAAAAAATTATAGCTGTTAGCCTATGATGTTAGTAGTTTGCAGTTCAAATTTTATTAATTTGATCTACAGGTTATATAGTTATTCAGCTTTTACGATTTCTCTATATTTTTCAAAGAAGTGAAATATTTCACTAATGATAGGACTTAGGTATGGGGAATGCTGAATAAAAATGTATATTTCAAAATGTTTTTGAAACAGGCTTACATACGGAGTCTGTGTCTGCGTATGCGTCTGCGTCTGTGTCTGCGTCTGCGTCTGCGTCTGCGTCAGCGTCTGCGTCTGCGTCTCCGCCTGCGTCTGCGCCTGCGCCTGCGCCTGTGCCTGCGCCTGTGCCTGTGCTTGCGCCTGCGCCTGCGCCTGCGCCTGCGCCTGCGTCTGCGTCTGCGTCTGCGTCTACGTCTGCGTCTGCGTCTGCGTCTGAGTCTGAGTCTGCGTCTGCGTCTGCGTCTGCATCTGCGTCTGCGCGTGCATGCGTGCGTGCGTGCGTGCGTGTGTGTGTGTGTGTGTGTGTGTGTGTGTGTGTGTGTGTGTGTGTGTGTGTGTGTGTGTGTGTGTGTGTGTGTGTGCGTGCGTGCGTGTGTGTGTATGTGTGTGTCTGCGGGTGCGTGCGTGCGTTCATATATATATATATATATATATATATATATATATATATATATATATATATATATATATATATAATATATATATATATATATATATATTATATACCACCCCATTCCCCAAATCCCTGCTTTTACATTTACTACCCGCTCAATTCAGTACTGCGCAAATTGAGATTGATGTATACCTGTAAAAGAAAAAATATGGTTTGGCTCCTGAGGTAAACAACTTACGAGGATTGCGCTGAATTTATTCAGAACAACAAACACGGTTAATATTTTGTAGCAGTTTACTTCAAATATGCTGGATATAATTCCCTTCGGCCATACATTCTCTCCACTGTTTAAAATCTCCCAACTTATCTTTTTTCGGAATATCTCATGTTCAGACGGAAAACCTGTAACCTGCAGATTTCTTTTAAACTCAAAGAGTATTCAAAAGTTGCACACTGCAAATCAGGTAAAAACGGACGAATTCCATAAGTTTTATATATTTTTAGCCAAAACTGTTCAAACTGCCGCATGGGATGATTAATTATCATGGTTCATCACAATTACATATGGATCTCTACCGAACACTTCAGGCAAATATTGTTCAGTGTACCATACAGCTTGTCTTTTGTCCATCGAATATGTAATATTTTTCATATCTCGCTGCTTCTTGGTTGGAATTTCGCATCTTCGTGAATCCATACACGACTCTCTTGGAGGGTAGGTACGTCGAAAAAGGCAATATAAATTTTTCCAACTGACACTATTTTTGGAAAAAATTGATATTCTCCATTATTTAAGAACTTCATGACATTCTTACGAGCTCTGTTTTTTTAAAGTCAGACCATAAAAAGACTAACGACTTTCTTTTAGATGCAGGTGATTGTGTATGGTTTGGATGCTCTATTACTGCATAATTGACTTTATAGGCCTCTTCAAATATGTTTTTAACCGCAGCAATGTTTATGTCGGTAACAGCCGTAAAAGGACGCCCTGTTTCTTTTAGATGCTAAACAGAATTCCTTTAAATCATAATCAATCACGGGTAAAAAATGCATTCAGATTAATTCCATTTTTTTTACTTTACACTTTAAAAAATTAATGACTTGAGTTTTCACAAACGTAACTGCAAATCTTTAAATGACATGGTTTGCTCTAAATAAAAAATTTTTCAGTACTAAATTTTTAATTCTAAATGAAATCAACCGACCCTCGTATTAACTAACCTACAAAATCCCTTCGACAGTATTAAACCTTAAGTGTGCCACCGCTATGCGCATTAACTACTAATGATATTGAACGTTACAGTAGACTGTCAAACATGATATTGCCACAGAGCCTACAATTTTACTTTCTGTCCGAGAAAAAGTAGTGATTTGATTTTTCTCGATTTTAAAAAGCGGCAACTTCCGCCAGGTTTGAACCCGCGTCGTTCGGGTGAAACGCAAGCGCTCTGACCATTCGGCTACCGAAGTAGCTTCAATTTAAATATTTTTAAGTGTAGTATTTGATCACCTAAATCTGAAAAAGTAGCTTTACTTGACGTTTTGCAGATCTAAAAAATGAATACGCATCGAATGTAGACTTTGTACATTAAATAGCTGCTATTGAACATGCTATCTTATCTTAATAGAGGTTGCGGCCACACGATACTTTTAAATGTTCATTCATTATTATCACTTAAAGACAGGCGTCGGAGTTCAAGTGTAATATTCAATAAGTCGACCAGATCATCTTTTAGGTATTTTGAGGACTTTGCTTCCCTTCAGGAAACACATAGTCTGACCACCCGACTATACTTTGTTAGGTATTCAATAAGATTTCCTGCAGTATACATTATTCCTGTCTAAATGCTGTATTAGGTACAATCTTATACATTAAAGTATTTTATATTTGTACGTACACTTTGTCTATTACTTGAAATTCTGCAGGAAACTGAACGATTTTATTTAAGCTAGAATCGGAAGTGCTGTTACATCTCAGTTAAATAAAGGAGTTTACCGCAAACATAAAAGTTAAGACTTTTGCAGAAAAATATTTATGTTACAGGCTTATCCCTATCGCTAACCACAAACGTTATCGAAATCCTAAAATTATAAAATCTACTTGTATCAAAAGAGATCAATTCAAAGTTGCCATTTTTGGTGGGTCAGGGTGAAACCGCAAGAGGTAGAGCAATAGCAGACATTCTTGCTACTAACAACTTACCAAGACGCATGGGCTCCACAAATGACACGTAAATTGTGTATGTGATTTTTAGGGTACCCAAGCGTATTTAAAACAATAAATAACTGATCGGTAGGAATATTAAGACTCTTTTGGATAATAGGCTAGTACATATCCATATCTCAAACGACCTGTGACTTACTACAGCAGGAACTCGATTAGAAAAGTTAGAACACATACTACATAAACAGCATGACAAAATTACAAAAACAATGACCCAAATATAGAGATTAGAACCAAAAAAATCCTTGATTTAGAAAAAGCGTGTACTCGCAAAATAGCAACCTAATAGACATCCTCTAACTTTGCTAACAACGCGAGATTGGTATTAAACGTATGGGGAATTCAAATTTATGAGTTAAGTATGAGTGCATAATACTAATGTCTAGTAACGTAAGAACCCATTACTATACTTATGATGAGTAATATACAACAGATCAGACCATGAAACAAATCACACAATATTCCCAATCTTAACACTTTGTATAGTGCTTTATTAGGTTATGTGTAGCAAATCCTTATAATTTTGTCATGCCAGTTTCATCCGGCACTACAGTTCATGTCCGCAGTTACAGAAAAGCAGTTTAGCATTTTTCAAAACTGTTTACGCCAATTGGTAGTATACCAACTATTAAATCATGCATTTTTTATATTGACCTTGATTGGGTGACCCCTACTGGGTCGTAGGTCAACAAAACTTTTAATAGATAACCTGTAGCAATACAGGGATCATTCTAAAGTATTAATTATTTAGATTTAAAAATATGCACTTTTTATCCTCAACTCGTGGCTTATTTCTCACAAATTGAGATCATAGATCAATGACCGTATCGATGAATACAGAGTAAAGGATTCAACCCTTTTCAAATTTGTGTTTTTAAAATGTGAACCAACATTCAAAGGCATTTTTCTAGATGATTCTAATTATCTTTCTTTGCCCTTCACCCATGACCAAGCGTTACAAAATAATTTGTAAGTATAAATATAACACAACTGCTTATATTTTTATATAAATAAGCTGAAACTGTTACAATTATAACACATTTCTATTAATAACTTCTAACAAATTATTAGTGTGCAATGAAATTTTCATAATTAGATGGCACGTAACGAATATCACAATTTTATTAAGGAAAATATAAGCATTCCACAAATTATCACTGTGGTAGACGATAGTTAGATGATACAAAGAAAATACTGATTTGGAGACGTTTAAGGAGTTGTAGCAACACACCATTAATAAGCAACATATAAGTAACGATGATTGTAAACGATTAAATTACACTTTATGAAGCATAGGCACCAACAAAATTTCTCAAACACTCTCTATCAGCTACTGTAGGGTGACAAACTTAAGTTCTTTGATTAATGACAATCTAAAAAATAACATACAAGGTGTTATCATTCTTCATTCTGATCCATATACTGCCAATCACTTGCCTTCCTACATTGACACGCCGCTTAATTTCCCCGTCCATTCTACCATATGCATAGAACACTCTACCCAAATACACAATCATCAATTTGTTCTCGTCATGAAGGATAAACACTCTATCTACCCTCTTTTTCATATTCATAATTAAACACTACCACCTTCCATTCGACCACGTTTATGTTTACATCCACACTCTCGCAGATTTTATGAAGCTCCCCACGTTTTGGCTTAGTAAAACTGTATCATCAGGATACAACAGAACTGGTACATTCATATCACTAAGCATTTGGATCTGTGCATGCTTGCCTAGCACTTTTAACCATGTATACATTAAATAGCCACGGTAACATCATGCAGCCTTGTCTGCTCTATTTTAAAGTATTCACTTAAGCCACTCTATCTCCTCTACACATGCCTACTAACATCATGTTCTTCTCTTTCTCCATATTCACTCGGTCAGACGCCTTTTCCAAACCTATAAACGCACGGTACAGCTTCTTCTTCACATAGAAACACTGTTCAATCACTTACTATCTGATCCACGCATTTACTACGTGACATGAAGCTACTTTAAACATATCAACAAACCTATCTCTCTGTAGTTTTTAGAATCATTCTTACTCCCCTTAATCTTTTACTGCGAAATAATAGTGCCATTTTTCCAATACTTGATCAAGATGTGCACATTCATACTTCAGCACACCATGATTCAACTTCTGTACAGTTTTATTTACTTTGTTCAACTAAATATTATCTTCACACACATATTCCCCTTATTTAATTCTTCAGCCACATTACCATCACTTTTGTGTAAACAATGAATCGTTGAAAATGAACAGGGCTATGCAACCTAATTTACACATAATGGGAAAATGTTTTTAAAATGACAATATAAATAATTTTTCAAAAGTAGAATGAAAATGGTAATAAACTGCTACACCATTTAGTAACAGCGACTGTGTATAGACCGTTCTAAAAACGTAAATTAGCTCCTGTAATGTTGGTGCATAGCCCTGTTCATTTTCAATGCTTCAGTGTTTACAACTTATCTCGTTTAGACTATTCTGCGCTTTTTTCATTTCTTACCCACTTTTAGAAAAGTTTCTTATTTCACTCAGAATCGTTCTGCATTTTCTCCTAATTCCCCTTTATTCGTAATTAATTCCTCGTTGGCTTCCTTCTTTCTTTGTATAATTTATATAACAGCTTTTCATCAAGTCTCATTTTTTGCAGCAACCATTGTGAGGTACACGTATTTTTTTTAAACACTACATTTTTTTAGAGATTCACTCTACCAAGTACTCTTTTTTGCTTACTCCAACTCGGTGCTCTACATATCTGTGCAATGCAATTAGCAACATTGTCTTTCAAGCACATACGCACATGTCACTATTCTTCATTTATTTGTTCCATGTCCATTGATTGCCACTCGAATCTCTTCCTTCTCCTTTTTGTCCTAAGCAGTTTTGTATCTCTGACCAGGTTCCTAAGTCATCATAAACGACTAGGTACATCAAGGTTTCACCTCTCCCATGTACGCATATGAACCCTGTTCTGTTGCAGCAGTGTATTAAACACAGATTCTTTCTAGACAGATTCCCCACCCTGATACATATTTCCCAATAACAGTACTGTTTTAATTGGCTTACATATATCTCCTTCTCCACATCGTCCCAGAAATTGTCTTCGATCTCTTCATTTACTGGTACATAACAAGCAATGAAAACGATTTTCTGAAATTCCACTTGCATTCTAGTTTATATTAATCCAGGTGGATACAATTCATACTGTTTAAAACACATTTTCTCTCTTTCACTTACAATCACACCTTGTACTCCGTGCATATTTGTTTCCACCAATGACTATAGTGTCAGACCACAATCATCTATCTCCACATAATTTTCTTTGATATCTGATCAAGCGCGATCATCCGAGTTAATCATACAACTTTCATAAATAACTGAATAGCAGGTAGACCAGTTACTAACCAAGACGTGCCCCTGGGCAATGTAACATTCCTAACTAACTCAATCATTGGTGGCGTGAGTCTAATTGCCACAAATGCGGCCACCTTTCCGCTTACTCCCAAACACAATTCTTCACAAGCGAGGATCGCTACCCCCAAAAGACTACTTTGCACGCCAGAAAACAATTTCACACGTGACGGCCATTAGCAGGTCTATGTGGGACACTAACATACCTCAAGCGCATAATAAACATTAGCTTCAGCGAATTATTTGTTCAGCGCAAAACCTACGAAGTGCAGATTACTTTGCTACACAACGTAATTTGCAGTGTCGAATAAACACCTCGGATATTTGCCCTAAAAAGTTGTACATGTGTTTTATTAGCAAAAGCAACATTCATTTTGAAATGTTTACTAAGAATGACTAAATGTAACTGCAATAAAAAATACGAGAAAACATGTTAATACATTAAGACGGTGAGTATAAATTCTCATTATGCGTAACATCCGTTGGTTTTAGTACGCAAGCGTATAAGGAAGATATGAAAACAAGCGGAATTACAAAAAAGATTTAGTACAATCAGCAAACGAGCTATTATGAACGTTCTTTTCGGAGTACAATCACAAAATTCATACATATCTGCATGAATTGATAAAAAGATATAAGGGTAAGGTTTAGCGACACGCACGACAGGCCAAATTCAGCAAGCGAAAGAAGTGGAGCTTTTAGACAACAAGGATGGTTCAACTCGCAATTCTTAGGATTTCAATGCGAAAGGCCAACCACAGAAATAATACACCATAGTTAAGGATATTGAACAGTTGTTTCAAATATCAAATAGCATGATAGTTACAGTTACAGTACTCTAATTCCACTAGGTCAAATCATGAACATAGAGTGTCTGTAAAGACAAGATCCATCGAAGAAGTTACAATAAACGTATATTTAGAAATCATTTATGACACAAAATGCATGAAGACGGCAACGCAGAAAGGCTAAGTAGATACGTGATACTACTTACTATTGGACACTACCACTCAGTGCGTCTCTCCATCAGTTGAGAAAGACACAACGGTAGAAATCGTAAAACACGTAGTGCTAAAATTTCCACGTATTGTTTAAAAAGACTGTTGCAATAGCATTCAAATTCCTCAATGCTTTGATGGAGCTTTACTTTTCTTTACAAAAAAATCATTTGAGTAGCGTCAAATAATAGTTTAATAGTGTTCTTAAATAAACATTCCATAAGCATGTTATGTCTTGAATTAAATCTTCCTACTAACACAACTAACCAATTTTATTCAAATCTCAGATCTCAGTCAAGATATGGGCATGAATATTAATAAAGTGTAAAAAGGTCAGAACTCTTAAATTACAGGTTTACGATTTTGTCTTAGACCTGCTTGAGCAATTGTTGTTGAACAGTGGAAGTTTTGAAGGAATAAAGTTTTTGTTTGGTTATTGCACAGCATCAGCTATGGGTTCTTCCAAATCGAGTTTTAATTTTATTTATTGCAAGTTTTTCTGTTTTATGTAATTAAAGACGAGAATGGGTGATGGTTTAAGTGACTAATGTGTACGTTTCTAAATACAACATTGAAAGCAGCTGCCATTATACCAATCTTTTTTCTTTCACCTACTAAGGTGAATAGGCTTTTTGTACAAATCTAAACAGTACCTCCCCACAACTCTTTCGGCTATGCAGGGCCCAAATCTAACCGTATCTAGAATATAATTCTCACCTGTGGGTTGGTCTGCCCAATAATCTCTCGATATCATTGATCGTATTCGAAGAAGAGCGGTTAGGCTTATAAATGGCCCGTCCTTAACTTCTAACATACAGTCCCTTAAGCATAGAGGAATTCTTTCTTTGTACTATCGGTATTAAAATGGTTATTGCACTGCTGAATTTCACGCTTCGATACCATCTCGACACACCTTTGCTAAGAATAGTCAGTTTGCTCATTTACATGATCAAAATGTAGTACAAATCTCCACTTGTCGTATCAAACGGACGTAATCCACATTCTTCTACACGGTTTCTAAACTGTCTTCCTAGTTCCTGTTTTCCTCTCACTTATGATATGAAAAAATTTCAGAAATCCATTCATAGGCAACTCTTGGCAGTTCAAAACCCTCCTATCCATCCTCCTAAGTGTGTCTGAGTGTTTTAGCATGTTAGGCTAAACTTGGTCTGTTCAGGACCACAATTATTAAAAAAAAGTTTAAATGCAATTAAAGGTTAATTAATACTGATATCACTCACATTGTAATTTATACAAAAACTAATCTTTATCTTTTACCTTATTCCGAAATATTTTGAATCCACCACATTCAAAATATGTTTTGTACTCATGGCTTTAAAATAGGTATTCCCGTTTACCTCAGATGCATCGAAAACTTGTTTTCATGCACGGCGGTGTTTTTACTTTCCAACAGAAACTAAGGTAAATACGTTGTATGGTTGGTAGCAGAATTGAAATGCTGCTGATATAACGGGTGCGACAAGGCAATATTTTGATATAATTTCTTCGGAATCACCCATTTTTCACTAATTTAATAAAAATAATTTTAAGGAAAATGGTGACTGAAGATATGAATTTTTGTTGACATGTAACCATAACAACAATGCAGCATTACAATGCAGGCTATGCTACCAATCCTTTTAGAATAAAAAAACCAAACAATATTAAATTATTTGTTTTGAATTTTAGTAATTTATTCGTTACAAAAATTTTGTATCTAACTTGTTCGGAATATATTGTCCCGAATGCGCACTAAATGCAGTACTCCCCCGCGGTCGTGCTGGAAACAAAGTGCTCATGCGGGAAAATTAACTTTCCGAACTATTTAGGTAAATAACTATTTTTTAATCGTTTAAATATATAAACAAAAAGTGGTGTATAACTAAATATGTAAACTTATTTGGTTATGTATTTAATTCGACATTTGTCAACAAATTTAAAAATTTAATTTTTTCCTAATTTTATGTAAACTTTGTTCGCAACACGTGCGCTGTTACATTTTTGGTGCTCGGCCTTATATTTTATCCCTCGGCTCGCCTCAGGTTAAAAAGAACGACCTCGCATCAAGAAATGTGTAAACAGCACACTAGTTGCGAAAATAAGTAATAATCCACTTTCATTGGGAAAAAGGTTGGCTCCATTATTACAGTTATTGTTATAGTTACCTACCATCAATTTTATTGGACATCATTACTGTTGCAATACACAAACACCAAACTTAACTGTTTGATGACATATTTGTCTAAAATATTTATTTATAATCCAACTTTGTTGGAAAATGAGTACCAATATTACTAATGAGCGAAAGCTAAACTATATTATTCTATCCATTACAATGGATAAACATTATGTTTTATTGTTATGTATTATGGGGCCCCGCAATGGATGTTTAGATCCATTATATTTGTGACAAATAAAGAACATATTGTTATGGTGGGCAAACATCATACTATATATTATCGAATAGCATGTTTTATTGATAACTGATGTCACCTTTTTAGTGGAAATACCAGTTAATATGATTTTAGGTTGTTGCACCTTCGATCCTTTGTATCTATTATACGAGTGCTACTAATAGTCCAAACCAGAATCATTTTATTAAACGCCGTGTCTTCTAGCACGCGAACTTTGGGAAATTATAACTCCAATCTATCAAAAAAATGGAAATAAAAAGGAAAATTACAATTACGGCAACCTAGGATCCAAGCTATGGTACTCAACAATCCATTGAGAAGATCCTAGGTTACCGTATATTTTAACTTTCCTTTTTATTTCCATCTTTAGACTGATTGAGGTTACAATTTTCGCGTGGTAGAAGACACGGCCTTTATTAAAACCTTTTGCTAAAGAAATAATTATTTTAATGACGTAAGAGAGAAAAATTCACTAAACTGAACTTTAATCTTCTTATGACTTGTTTACCACATACGGAATGTACATTTTATTCATCCGACCTTGCGGTATATTTATTAATTCAAATTAAGCATTCCACTAATTTCTATTCATACAACAATAAATGAATTAAGTTCTGATAATAATGAACAGATGAATCAGAAAGGCTATTAAAACGTATACTACGTCATTTACGCATATTAGAAAAATTGGTTTCTAACTTATGTGATCATAATCAAGAGACACAAATGGTTTTGAGTAGTTTTAACCCACACTGTGTAAAAAAATTATTACATTCGTTTAATTACGAACAGTCACAAATATTGAAAAATTGGATACGTTACGTTGTAAGCTTTGTAAACATAGTCTCAATGAAATGTCAAGTATAATCAATTCTGAGTTTTTACACAGTAATTGTTACACTATGATATTATAGCACAGGTTCTTTCTCGTATTTAAATTACCTAATAAAAACGACTGATGCTTGACAAACGTGAATCTAGTTTATAGCTGTCGAATTAACTCCGATATCCGTCACGACCTATCGATAACGGAAAGGAGTTCTCAATTTTCAGTATTACATTATTGTTTCTATGTTACAAGTTTATAGTTTTAACGTATTTCTATGAAGATTACGTAGGCCACACGTTTTAAATTTTTTGTGTATTTTTCCCCGATGTACTAGTATAATTCAAGGGAAAGATAATCATGAACGGTTTTGTTAAACGTAGGCGGGTTTAATAAACGTGTGATTGTTATAGGGCGACAGTTAGGTGAAAATTTGTTGTTGTGGTTAACTGAAACAGTAATTATTACTTCAAGAAACTGCGTAGAGGTCCGGGGACGGTAAAAATTATGAATGTTGGGAAGATTTACGTTAATGGAGAAAATCGTGAATTTTCAGCCACGATCATTCCGACAGGAGAGACCAGGGGCAGCTCTAAGCATCGTGTACTGATTTTACCCCTTTATTCTGTAACGTTACATAAGTTAAAGCTTTTAAGTGCTGTATTTTGAATTAGTCTTAATACATATAAGCATTGTATGTTCGAAAATTAATGAATCGATAAAAAGTATGGGAATAGTAGTGATTACTAGATTATTAATTGTTTATTGATATATTTTTAACAGACATATTTACGAAACTATTTAACTATTTAATTACTTAGATTTTTTATAGAATCGAGTATATTATTTTTAAGGCTTTGTTTAATTAACAAGGATGTGTGCAGCTTCTTTACCTCTCGAAAGCGCTTTTGTAGATGTAAAAGAAAGGAAAAATATGTATTGTCTATTTAGGTTTTACGAGCTGTATTTGTGGATAACTTTTATTGTTGATTTAAAATTTATTGTGGTGTACATGGACTATCTATTTAGATATAGTAGACGATTGTTATTAAAGATAATTGTTAAATTTCTGTTATGCGTTTAATTATTTGCAAAGAAACAAATTTGTTTGAGTTGAGTAGTCATTTATTTCTTGTAAACCCGTAAAGTGAGAGCTATTCTTTGGTATTTTTGGAACACTACCTTTCACATTCAATCTAAGAGGATAGCAATCGAAGTGTGCGACCTGCAGGAGGCTGCAAACATAAGTTCACGTGTAGTGTGTGTGTGTGTGTGTGTGTGTGTGCATGTGTGTATGAGTGTGCGTGTGCTTATGCGTGTGCGTATGCATGAGTATATGCGTGTGTCTGTACGTGTACGTATGCGTTTGCGTGTGCGTGTGAGTATGTGGGTGTGTGAATGTGTGGGTGTGTGGACGTATGAGCATGTGGGTGTGATTGCGTGTGAGTGTGCGTGCGTGTTTATCTGAGAGTGTGTGTATGGGTGTGTTTGTCTGTGTGTGTGGATGTGTGAGCGTGAGTGTACGTGTATGTGCGTATGCGTGTGTGTGTGTGTGTGTGTGTGTGTGTGTGTTTGTGCGTGTGTGCGTGCCGTGCGCATGCGCGTGTGGGGCGCGTGTGGGGCCCATGTGCGTGCATGTGTGCGCTCGCGCATGTGTGTGTGTGTTTTATTTCAACCGTAACTGACTCAAAAGTTTGAAAAAACATTTTTATTTGAACGTGTCAAAAAACTTATACAGTAAATGCATTTAAACTTTATATGAGTTTTTAAGACCTTATCTCAGTACACCTCCAAAATTTGGTGGGTGAATACGTGAAAGGCTTACAGAGTGCAACGTTACGTGAACTAACCTAAAAACGCAATATCGTAAAATGCATCTAATATATGACAGCACGTTAATATGTTATGTGAATTTTTAGACATTTGCTTATAGAGCATTCATAAAAAAATAAATTATAAAGATGAAATAAAAAGAATTAAGTATTAACAAGAGCGGTTTAGCTCGGGTAATAAACCTTTCATTAGCGAGCGTTACCAATATAAACTTCGGTTTAAAGGCAAAGAATTACAGAAGTAAGGCTATAATGGAGCAGGTCGCAGAAAACTTTTTTTAAGTCAATGGAATGTATTCAAGACACCCATCTATATCTATAAAAATGTCTTCATATTTCATTTCTAAACAATTACGTTGGTTTTTTTATTCAAGGCGTGAACATGTTTCCAGTCCCTGGTTTAATTTTTCGTTTTGAGATACGTAACCCTGATTAAGAAACTACTCATAATAATATGTAACTTAAGCAAGAATATATTTAATTCTGATATAAGAAAAGAATTTTTTGGAAAAATCATTAACTACAGGATGCGAAAAACATGGATAAAATTTAAACTATCCTAAAGGACGTGAGATGATTCATAAACGTAATTATAAGAACTTCTTCAGACTTTAAAATAGTAAATCTACAATTCGCAAACCGATGAGTTTCTAATGGAACAAAATTCACAAATTAACAATTAATTAATTAAAAATTCAAAGAGAGGACGCACATTTAATTAATATCTTGTCTTACATAAAGAAACAAGGTAACGATAATCTAATTTCCTTTTAAACATTAAGATTTGCTTGATGTAATTTTTAACTTTTAACATTTAATTTAATGACTTACGATTACCTACTGATTAACTGCTTCATTGTCCTTAAATTACCTTGATTTTCAGTTTTTTAAATTCTACTGACCATCTTAATACACGATTTTTAACATTCTTATTCCTTTATATTTATTAATAGTGTTTGGATTTATACATAAATTGCAGAATGTGCAAAAAATTTCTTAATACTTGCAGGTGTGCGTATTTAAATTAAATCAAGTGAAGAAATTAGAAATTTCTTCGATGTTAATGTACACTTGAAACAATCAGTTATCAATCTGGAATTATTTTAGATAAAATGTTACGTTGTACTAACGTCATAATAACACAATAACACCCTTGAAAATTTGATTAACTCAATAGAAAGTAATGATTGATTAAAAAAATTCTTATCTAATTTATACAGAATACTATTAGCAATAAAAGAGAAAATCGAATAAAATTTGCATTACATTTATTAAGATGCGATTAATAAAGTATCTTAAACTTGAATTTTTTATAGTTCAAGATCAAGCCAAATAACCTCGAAAATCTGAAAAATGGTTCAATGCACTTAAATAACCTTAGTTTCAGTTTTTGCTAAAAACTTTCAGCGCCACTATAAGAATTTGGAATTGGAAGACTTCGTATAAAAAACTGTGTGATTTGTTAACCAAGAATTTACATTATTATTATTATTATTACCTTGATTCTGTATTCTGTAGGCATTATGAATATCGCGATAAATAACGAATGAGGTAAAAGCGTGTAATATTTTAATATATAAATAATAATTATAATTAAATTAATTAAAAGGAAATACAATAAAAACCTTGACTGTGTCTACCTTTGTTCCAAAAATATTGACATAAGTTGACTACATAATATAATAATCTTCCAAATTTGGTAAATAAATTATATAATAATTAACCAACAAAAAAAAATTGTCATTCTAATTAATTACAACGAAATTCCCCAGCGAAAAGTTATTTTAGTAGTCACGAAATTTAATCGTACTATGGATTACATATAATTATAAATGCAAATTAACAAATCAAAGAGTTTGGACCAACCGGACTTTACAGGTTGACGAACGTTTCATTAATTAAAATCGATACGTCATTAGGTGCCGGGAAATTTTATGTTGAAAAAAAAATTGCAACAAGTAATTCATTCATGCGCACGGTACTGTAATAACATTTTTCGTTACATAAGTGCATTTCCACAATGAAAAAAAAATAACAAACCTGACACCAAATTGTAGATATTCTTCTGTCTAACAACCTCATATCAGATACAGCAAAAGGGTATAATTGATTTGCGTAGACATGGTATCTAAGATAAAGAGGCACTGATACTAAAGTTGTTGGTAGTGCAATACCTAGTATGCACAATCTTAATACTCTTAAAGGACCCTTATACGATCTGGGTGGCTTTTTACACTGTGGAAATTTTTGTAAAGCCGATTCTAAAAACAAGAAATTAATAAACTTATCTGACTGCAATAGTATACATACCATCTATTTTAATTGATACTTGAGTCATATCTGTACTTTCCAAAACCCGGAATAAAAAATAAGATGCACACCTTTTTCAAAAGTTTATCTCACTTGCTTAACACTGCACATTATAATTAAGAACAGAAACGGAGAACTAATTGGTTTAAGTTTAATCTTCCTACTGGTCTGTCTCTTAATCTGAAATGTGTATATATACGAACTTCTAAGAGGTTACGTATTAGCTCCTTCTCAAAGACTAATCGTTACAAGGTCAAATTAAAAAACAATATGCAGATTACAAAAGAAAAAACTACCAAACAGTTTTAGTAGCAATAAGTACTGCTGTTAGTTGAGGACTGAAATCCTACAATCTCGTGTATCATCTATATAGTATGACGTATCAAACTCCTAAAGCACATGAAATTATATAGTGTAGACTGCCAGACACCAATCAACCAATAATTATCCCCATCTTGAATTTTCACTATCAGTAACGAGTAAATACATAGAGATAATGAACTAACATTATTTAAAAAAAAACAAGATATAAATAAAGCCTATTAGTAGATAATTTAGCCATCATAAAGTAATTAAAATTTTTTTGTTGATTAAAAATTATTAAAATTATTTCTTAACAAAAAAAAACAATATCCATGCCGTACCTATTCCGCTATTCTTCTTGTATTATCATAATTTCTTGTTAACTAAGTGTTCGAATACACAATAAGGAACAATGTAATTCGCTTTACTTAAAGCTTCCTGTAAGGAAACAAAGCGGATACTTACAAAATGAATATGAACAATTGATTATGATTAAAAAAATACTATATACTACAGACCCAAAAATGTTTATAATACTTAATTTTTGAGATAACCTTTTAACATATAACCAAAAAAAACTTATCTATATTTACCACAACTGTACTGCACAACAAATACGTCTGACTTGGTAAGCATCTGTTTCTATAAACATACGTATGTTAATTACAGATTTTTAAGATGTTTTTGTTGGAAAACAAAGTGATCTAGTTTAGAAAACTTCTTGCAGTTATCGTTAACTCGTTTATAATTATGTTTCAAGTAATTGTATCTCTTTGTGGTTCTGGACCAAGGTGGTGAGAGACCTTTGTATTCCCGACTGTCACGGACTCTTGAGTCAGGAGATTTCGTTCAAAATTCATAATACCAACGTGCCGTTTAGCACAGTGGTTCTTTGAACACTTCTCTTTTATTTAAGAGCAGGGGGGCCTTTCAAATTCCACTGAGGTCCTATATTACGGATACGGGCATTTAAACATGACGGATGCTCAAACCAATTATTGGATATTAATTCAATAGTCTTGGCGTTAAATATTAAGTAATTAGTATTAAGTCATGCATTCTTTCTTTAACATGCTTTTAGTTTTTAACCGTGAAGTGCAATTAGTCCATAAACTATATTGCATCAGTTAACGTATTTTGTCAATCTCAAACCACCTCATGCAGGACATTAACAAGCCTTCGTAAATTAGACTGTTGTAATTCGCTAATTATATCATTGGCTGCGATGACTTACGGGGAAAGCAAGAACCCAACCGCAAGTTATATTCACCCCCCCCCCCTCCCAAAATATTTATATTTGGGAATAGTTCAGAAGAACGTAGGTCACCTGCTAAAATAAAATGTTCTCGTTACTTCGAGAACGAATTCATTGTGTACAATTTACATTTTTACCTAAAACCTCCCGACATCAATTACTCTGGAAAAAGCTTAGGCGTACCATATGGTTCTGCCAGCCGGTAGTCCAACAATCATAAAGTTAATTGAATAAAATAAATTCACGGTATGGTATTCGAACAGCAAATCAGAATCTAAAGGTTGTGTTATATAACCTATGGAGACGGTAAGGTGCAAATCACCACCTCGATTATCATACGAATACCTGCACAAAATCGTTAGGAGAATCTCACTTCCTTAATTACATACTGCTTTTTTTCAATCCACTCGTAATCCATCCTCGTCCTATTATTTCTCACAGTAATCTTTTTGTCGGATTGAAAGTCCAAAATTCACAAAAAGATGGCTATGGTTTCTAGGGCAAAAAGTGCCTGACATAAAATCCAGCCCAATTCGGCTCCCAGGGAACGCTGTGCTCAAGCGACCTCAGTCATCGAAAGTATTCAGTTTCTGATCTGTTATTGTAACTCAGTATCAGCTCTTTTTAATGCTGTTCATCAACATCTTGAACAATTACACTCTGACATTTTGTTTCTGTCTAAAAACACAGGTCTCCTATGGGAACGCCGATTCTCCTGACTTGCAATTTCCCTAATACAATCTTTACGATAACTTTCGGCACAAAGGGAAATAAAAAATTCAACATGGTTTAGTTCAAACGTTCTCGTCCTAAATTTGCGACATTTTACATTCTCCCAGTAATAGTAACTCTCATAGCTTCTTTAATTACGTTAGTACAAAGTACAATGTAATCGTCAAAGCTTCTACCTTCGGTTAGTGAAACATGTGCGGGTAAAAATTCTAAATCAATCAATTAGAGAACGGCAAGGGTGTGTTTTTGAACAGACTTTTATAACCGAGCGGTTTAAGATTAATACACTTAAATAATAATAATAATAATCTGACCAGTAGAATTATAGTAACGTGTGAAACGGTTCTATAGATACACAAATAAAAAGAGCGCGTAAATAGTATTTAGTGTGTCTATACGAGGGTCACCACTAAAATTCGTGAAAAATGTAAAAGATGTGCACATTATGTTACGTAACAAGTTTTAAGGTTTTTCTTATCTTTTGCATTCAGTAAAACCAATCTGCAAAACGGTTTTGCCATTCTGAGCAAGATACCTCCAAAAAAAGTACTTTAAAAGCTTCAACGGCCTCTTCAGGTGATGAAAAACGCATTTTATTTTTGATATTTTTGAATAAAAAAAATTGTTGAACGATAAATCAGGCGAGATGAGCAATGAGTCATTAATCTGATATTTTGACTAGCCAAAAATTCTGCAGTTTGTCGTGCTGTGTGCACACTTGCATTGCCATAATGCAGAATGATTCGTTTATTTATATTGTTTTTTGTAATTTCACCGATCATCTGGGGAAGACAAATTGGAGTATACCAACCAGCAGTAACTGTTTTTCGATCCACCAATGGAACAGTTGCAACATGACGGGTTTTTCCGCAAAAAAAAACAAAAAAATCATTTTATTTGAAACGCTTTGCTACCGCATCACTTTTGTTGGTTTAGGTTCATTTTGAAACACCCAAATAGATTATTGTGTTTAGTTTCAGGCTGATATGAATATATCCATGTTTCGTCACTGTTACAACGTAGTCCTCTTGACAGCTTTTTTTTTTGAGCTTCGGTCAGATTGTGAGGGATTCAACGACTAAAAAGCTTCCTTGCATTTAAATTTTGTTTCAGAATGATATATATTTGTTTCGCCGCAATGCCTAAGGATGCCTGTATCTGAATGTATATTGCATGCCGATCTGATAAAAACATTTCACGCAGAGCATCAATATTTTTTGCGACAGCAGAAGTGCATGGTCGACCCTCGCGAAAATCGTCATCAAAAGTAGACCTTCCACGTCTGAATTCTGCAAACCATTTGTAGACCATGGTTTTGGACGGCGCTTCATCAACAAAAAACTTTAGTTTTTCCACACATTGCTGTGGCGCTAAACCGTATCGAAAGTCATAAAAAAACAACACTCGAAACATCCATTTTTCACAAACTTACTACTTTTAAAATTCTACTGAAATGAAACTGCTTTGTTTACAATCAAACTGTCAGTTGCACTAATGGTATAAACTGTCAAATTTTACGATTATGACAATCGTAGAACCTTAGCATTCCCCGAACTTTAGCATTGATCCTCGTAGCATTGAATTTCTATGAAAAGTACGGTTCCTTTAAACCCACGTCAGATACGATTGTTAAAACTCATACAATCATAAAGTAAACTTAAAGCGCAAATACCACCCTTTCGTCTAAGGCTTGAACTCTAACACGTAAACATTTTGCAATAACCATAAAAAGACCAAGAACTAATAAAATCACTTATTTTATTCCACTCGGGCGTAACGTAAACGTTTACTACATGCTTATATATATATATATATATATATATATATATATATTTGTAGTATTTTCATTTTCTTTGAATATTGGCTTCATACATTTTGGCGCATTTACACAAAGAAGTACCGCTACACTATTTTCAAATTTCGTAATAATTCTTCCAATTGTAGTATGGCTTGGAATCGGGCGGTTTGGATATTTCGTGCTAAATAAGGCACTTAATGTGCGCGTGCTATTGCCGGAATAAATCATTTTTTAGTACGCATGTATTATAAATGACCATTAAAACACGCTGGAGCGTGCGTAAATCGACAATTAATGCACGGCGTGCTTTTACTTTATAGTTTGTTTACTAGGAAACTGTAATATTAATCTGACATTAATAAATTAAAAATTATTATTAATTTTATTAAATACATAAATAAAAAGTTTACCTCGAGTAGGATTTGAACTTACGACCTGTACTTTGCTAAAGTACCGTGATAACCAACTGCACTATCGAGATTCAAGCCCCAATCGATATAAATTTTGTCTTTATGTAAGTAGAACTGATGTAAATTCTAAATATAATGAGATTACAATCAAATTACTTATATTAATGGAATGTGATTCGCACATATCAAAGCAACTTGACTAATATTAAATTATTATGTTTTTTTTATGAACGAAAATGTAATTAAATTACTTTTGAACTTATTCGTTCATAACAAAACTTATAATAATTTGATATTAATAAACTTCAAAATTTATAATATACTAAATGTTACCATTTTCATCATGTATGCTAGCATCAAAAGTTCAGTTATAGCCGTAGAGTCTTTTTCACTCATCCAAACTTTCAACTTTTTATACTCTTTAAGGTACACACGTACGTACGTTTTTATGTAACTACCGGATAAAATCGAAATGGTAACCATTCCAAGAAAGGATCCTTCCATGAGTACTAAAAAATAGTGCCTAAATCTCGTGTGCCTTTAAAGCATTTACAACATTAACGGAAACTCGTTTCACTCGTTTTCTTCAAAGTTGTGCGTGCTTAAAAGGCTTGCTTATTCACTCGTATTATAATATACTATTTTTTGAAATTAGCGTAAGGTGTAAAATATTTTTAATAGTTCATCTGATACATAATTAAATTCATTAAAGAAAAGTTCCTGTAGAGTTCTAACCTAAATGAATTAGGAAAGCAGTTATTCGGTAGTTTATGATTTCCCATTGGACTTCCTATACACACACACACACACGCACACGCACTCGCACTCGCACTCGCACCCGCCCGCGCCCGCGCGCGCGCCCGCACACACGCACGAGCACGCACACGCACCCGCACACGCACCCGCACACGCACCCGCACACGCACCTGCACACGCACCCGCACACGCACCCGCACACGCACCCGCACACGCACCCGCACACGCACCCGCACACGCACCCGCACACGCACCCGCACACGCACCCGCACACGTTCCCGCACACGCACCCGCAGACGCACCCGCACACGCACCCGCACACGCACCCGCACACGCACGCACCCACGCACGCACCCACGCACCCACACACACACGCACGCACGCACGCACGCACGAACGCACGCGCGCACGCACGCACGCACGCACGCACACACACACACACAGTAAGTATACAAATTTGTATTATTTTTATATCATTCTTGTCTTTATTTTCTTTCTTGACGGGGCAGTAGACTAAATAAGAGATGTAATGAACGAAAGGGAGCTTGATATTCTGTGTGTATTGGAGAAAAAGCGCAAGGGAAGGGATGCTGTGAAGATGGCAATCTAGCGCTATGGTCAGCAATTAAGGCTGAAATGCATAGCGCTAAAGTAGTTGGAGGGATCTTGAGGGAAATAGCGAAAAGATGTGTTAAACAGTACGAATTGGTATCCCCCCTAGACAATGCGGATTAGAATGAAGCTGGAATTTAAAAAAAAATTCTCATATCATGCTAATCACCGGTGAATGCAGAAAGAGACCAAGAGTGTGAACACTTCTGGAATGATGTAGAACGTGTTGGAATAAATCGCTAAAAAAATAGTATGTAAAAAAAACAGATATATCAATGATTGCTGCAAAAAATGAGACTAAGAAAAAGCGGTTGTATGAGGTATACAGATTAAGAAACAAATAAACTAAGGGGGCAGTGAGAATAAGTAAAGAGCAAGTGATTACTGCGGAAGGAGAGAAAACTCAGAATGATTTTGAGGGAGACAAAGAACTCTTATGGAAATGGGTCAAAACTGCAAAGTGTGGCCCGAAACAGAATGCTGCAGCAGCAGTGGTGAATAGGACCAACGAAAAATGTGGGACGATTGTGAAGTCAGGAAATGCTGGCAGGGATATTTCGGAAAGCTGTACGGTAGTGAGGAAAATAAGACTAAAAAGTTTAATAAGGAGAATGTAGATGGAATGGTGAATGACACCGAGGAGGATATTGAGTTAAATGAGGTAGATAAAACGGTAAGAAGGTTGAAAAATGCTAAAGGAGCTGGAGTGGATAAAATCACTGGTGAAGTGCTAAAATAGGGAGGTGCAAAACTTGTGCAAAGATTGTGCTGAATTATTCGACACATGTCTTAAGTATGGGAAAGTGCTGAGTGATTGGAAGAGCATATGTCCGAGTGAATATGGAGCAGCTGTGGGCGTAAGTAAAGGTCTAATAAACGAAGTAAGGGCAGTATATAACAGTAGTCGGGCATGTGATAGAATCATAGGAGATGTGTGTTATGGTGTTCAATAGGAACAGTGAAAAGGAGAGTAGAGTATCTACCATGCATATTGAAATTATAGAACAAGTGGATGAGTAAAATATTTACTACAGATGGTACAATGGATATCGAAATTGAACGACGGGTCACTGCTGGAAGGAAAGTGATTGGAAGTATATGGACGATAATGAAAAATGAAATCATGAGCGTAGCTGCAAAAGGAGCAATCTATAATGGCCTGTTCGTTCTGTTAGTACTGTATGGAAGTAGGGCATGGATATGTTAAAAAAAGCACGAAGAAAAATAAATGATGCGGGCATGAAATGCCTGAGAAGCGCATGCATTAAAACGAAAACGGATTAGATGAAGAATGAGTGTATAATGAAGGAATGTGGCGAACGAAGCACGATGATTGACAAGCATAAAAGTAGTACACTACGTTGGTTTAGTCACATCGAAAGAATGAACCACACAACTAAATAGATATATGTTGGCGAAGTTAGAGGTAAGGCTGGGCCTCGTAGGCCGCGTATAACTTGATTGAATGCAGTAAATTAAATGATAAAAGAAAGGAAGGTAAGAAGTTTTAAAGATAAAAGGGCCTATCGGAGATAATGTATGGATCTTGCGGAAGCTAGGGAGGTATGCCGGGATAGAAATGCCTCTTGTGTATTTTTCATTTGCAATCTTTTGCCTACCCCATAAGGAAATGGCGAGACTGGTATATTAAGTTGACTATCCCCTGAGAGAGTTCATACCTACTACCTACTACATACTATTCCTGCTAGGTATAGTACAGACACATTTGCTACTTCATGTGATCTCAAATGATTTCGGAACAAACTAGATTCTCTGATAAGTCTAACCACACTCCACATATTCTAGACATCAAACCAACTTGTTTCTTTCCAGGACAGGTTCTTGCCGCATTAGGTCTATATAACCACTGTCTAATAGAGCAGCTTCTACTGTCCTAAATTTTTCTGTTGTTCACACTGATATAACCTTGTGGTGTTTTAAGTCAGTTAAATGGAATGATCTACGGGATTAATCATTTGTGATCACACGACTACGGGAACCCATTTGTTAACAATTGAAAAGGAAGGAGAGAACTCCAATAGTGTTGCTAGTTCTGTTTCAATTTCGGCTGGTGTTGCGCCTTTCAAATGAAAGTACTATATCACTGCTCTCAACTCATTTTTTCCATTGTTTATAAAATAACAGGAGACGTTCACTTTGACGTACATTCAAAAATAAACTAATTGACAAAGCGGTCTGTACTGTCATATTTAACCTATGAAAAGATGACTGCAGAATGGTATAGAAGATTCCTCCGAATTGGCGCCATCTCTGTATTAGGCCACGTAGTTATCGAACAATCCTCATCAAGATCAAATGGTTAATTTTTATCGCATATAATTGAATAAAAAATGTATTTAATCAATACGTAAAATTTTGCAGGTAGTTAACAAAATCATTGTTTTCTTAAGAGAATCCACCGTGGTTGTAACGGGTGGATGTTTTTCAGGCAAGGTCTTTATTCATTTTTAAACAGACCACCCAGTCTTTTATGTGCAAATTTTGACCTGCCTTGTCCATCTTTTTTAAGCTAATCGACAGTACTTTTGTACAAATAAATATTTAAAATTAATTTACAAGTTACATATCAGAATCAAATGAAATGCATGTTGTCAAATAACGATTAAATGTTGCTAAGATGTAACAGCTGTAATTGTGCTTGTCATTCGTTTCCCGTTTAGTTTTACCGTTATAATTTCAATTAAGTATTCATGTTGGTAGATTTGATCTTCTGATCAGTGAATACTAGCGAAATTATCTGATGACAGTGGATTAGAATCATTATAATTTTTCATGCAGCTTAGTAATGATTAGTTAAAATTTGAGTTCTATCCGCAACGTTAATCATAAAAGGATGAATAGCAGTACCAGAATTAAGGTTAATATTTTTTTCACGGATACGTCTAACAGTTATGTAGCTTGTAGTAGTTTAATTGATCTGCCAAAAATGAAGTATCACAAATAGTCGTTCCACAATAGATTTAATTACACTATACATTTTGTTTATGACCCTTATCTTTGGGCCTTTTGTTTATTTAAACGTTTCAATAATTAATTACAGGTGTCGTAATTGGAATGAAATTGATTCATTCACTTTTAGATGTGTAAAGGGTATCTTTTTTTTCAGTTCTACTAAACATCAGAAATCAAAGTTTGATAGATTGCACAACCAAATATTAAACCATTTTTAGATAATAGACGACCGGTTGTACATCTATTTTACCAAGTTTCTCAAATGACGCTCTAAGCACACGCCAACGGATAAAACGATTTGAGGATATAATTTCTTATGTTAAGAGTTAGAATTAATCCTTTTCTTTGGACGGTACAAAAGAAGCTAGATATAAAACTGATAAATTGTTTCATAAAACGAAACCTCCCAAGAATAATTTATCCTTCCATCAACAATTAGTCTGATTAGATCTTTAACCAATGATAACAAAATTGTGTTACCGCCAATTAAGGGTAGTGCAACTGTTATTTTAAATATGAATGATTATAAATTAAACATTCAGCGACTTTCGGAATCACAAGCATACCGAGAATTATCAAAAGATCTTACAAAGAGGCTTCTTTAGAAGGCTAAATAACGTATTAAAACACTCTCTATTCTTAAAGAAAATTAACGACATTAACTACCTTTGAATCTCTTCTACCAAAACTATATGGTTTATCAAAGATTCATAAACCTAAAGCTCCTCTGTACATTTCATTGCCAAAAACACGCAACTTTAATATGTAAGAAGGTTACTTTACGATCAGTTCTGCCTTATCATTGTTATCATGGTGTAGCTATGACAGGGATTCCCAATATATTAGTAGGAAGTATCATTGTTGTACTTTTAAAATTTGACGCATATACGCGATTTGATACGAACGAAATCATTATCAAGTTCAAGTCCAAACATGCTCCTGATATTTTATTATATAACAAGCTTGCATTTAGATTGAATGTTCATTTGAGTTCGTTGGAGTCGAATGATAATACACTCATTTTTATAAATCGTGTACTAACCATTTCACCGTTAGTACAACTGCTAGACGAAAGAGCCAAACAACAATATGAAGTTAAAGCTCTCGTCAATAACCAAGTAAAAATCCAGCCCAAAACACCTGAATATTACAGAATAATATCAAAAGCTCTGACTGAAAAGGGAACGGAATTTCACGCTTATAAACCAAAAGAAGAGAGAAATTATAAAGTGGTGCTAAAAAATCTACACCACTCCATCGACTGTAAAGATATCAAAGATGAAATCGAAAAATTAGGGCACGAGGTCACAAACATTTGTAATATAAAACAATTTAAAACTAAATTGCCTCTCCCAATGTTTTATGTCGAGTTTAAACCAGCCCCTAACAATAAAAGCATTTTTGATGTAGAATATCTGTAGCAATGCAAAATCAAGTTTGAACCCCAAGCTCAAAAAGAATTATCCCACAGTGTGTACGCTGTCAGCGATACGAACACACAAGGAACTTCTGCCAGCTACCCGCTAGATGTGTAAAATGTGCAGGCGATCATCTCACGGAACAATGTCAAAGAAAAATCCCGGGAAGTCCGCTGCGTTCTGTGTAAAGGGAATCATCCCGCGAATTACAAAGGATGTACTATATATAAACAGTTACAAAGTAAACATTTTCAAACCCTTCGACAAAAACAGTACATACCACCCCCACAAATCAGACAATACCAACAAATACAACCGGGACTATCGTATTCACAAATAGCTTCAGTACAACAACAAAACACTGAACCTGCTGTAAATCTCCCACAAACAACAAATACTAGCCATCTAAACCAACAAGCAAACGACATACAAGAATTAAAAAACATAATGATAAAGCTATCAGAACAAATAGGAACAGTATTAAACCTATTAACAGCAGTACTTGCAAAAATTAAATAACGGACAGACACTTACAGATTGTCCAATGGAACGCCAACGGCGTGTCACAGCACCTTGAAGAATTAAAACTATTTATTACTAGTCACAACATTGATGTGTTACTTATTTCGGAAACACATTTTACTAATCGGAGCTTTATCAAAATCCCAAACTATGCGGTTCATACCACGAACCATCCAGCGGGAATAGCTCGTGGCGGGTCTGCCATGATAATCAGAAACACAATCAAGCACCATCAATTAGAAAGCTACAATAGCGATGTTCTCCAAGCAACAAGTGTCAATTGAGGATCAAATAGGACCCCTCAACCTCTCGGCCGCGTATTTCCCACTAATCATCCTGTCAGAGAAGAACAATTTACAAACTATGTCAAAACCCTTGGACAACGTTTCATTGCGGGCGCAGATTACAACGCCAAGCACACTGACTGGGGTTCCAGAATTATAACTACAAAGGGACGAGAACTAAACAAAACTATTGAACACAATAACTTGCGGCACCTATTCACAGGAGAACCCACATATTGGCCTACAGACCCAAACAAATTACCTGATTTGGTGGATTTCTGCATAGCAAAAGGAATTCATCAAAGTCATGCCAATATAAAATCCTGCTTCGAACTTTCTTCTGACCATTCCCCAATCCTGATCACCCTTACCACTAAACCCCACAAAAAGGAACAACCCCTAAATTAAGCAATAACCGTACAAATTGGAGCACCTTTCGGTATGTCGTAAATAATGAACTAACCTTAAATATTCCTCTGAAATCTCCAGTAAACATAGAGACTACTGTCAAATTATTCAACGATGTCATTCAGCGGGCATGTTGGAAGGCCATGACAATTATGTCTGATACAGTCACAATTCCTGATTGTCCCTCAATTATTAAACAAAAAATTCTAGATAAAAGAAGACTTCGAAGAAGCTGGCAAAGGCTGCGTAGACCTGAAAGCAAACTACTACTCAACAGAGCAACTCTCGAGCTACAAGATCTCCTTAATAAAAACAAAAGCGATTGCATCGAAACATTCCTTGAAGAATTATCATCCACAGGAGCGATGGATTATTCCCTGTGGAAGACAATAAAAAAACTGAAACAACTAAAAAGATTCTCTCCGCCCATCCGTAACCTCCAGGGCAGCTGAGCAAGAAGCGATAAGGAGAAGGCAAACGTATTTGCTGAACACTTAACATCTGTGTTCCAGCCACATCCCTCAGAAATTCTCCCCCAAGAAAAAGACAACCTTACTCAAACACTGTTTCAACCGTACCAACCTGAACCGCCTATTAAAAATTCAAAGCTGCTGAAGTTCATGAAGTCATTAGCACACACAACCCTAAAAAGGCTCCAGGGTATGATTTAATAAATGGTAAAATACTCAAATAGCTACCTGCCGTCGGTACACAGTATTTAACTCAGTTATATAATGCAGTCCTTCAGAATGGTTATTTTCCATTCCAATGGAAAATGGCACAGATTATACTCATCGCAAAGCCTGATAAACCCCCCAACGACCCAAAGTCCTATCGACCGATAAGCCTTCTCCCAATAATAGCTAAAGTTTTTGAAAAGCTCTTAGTACAAATACTAATCCCAATTATTGATGACAAAGAGCTAATACCATCCCACCAGTTTGGTTTCCGAAAGTTGCACTCAACAACGGAACAAATCCATCGAGTAGTTCAAACAATCAATCAAGCCTTTGAAGACAAAGCACTACTGCTCTGCTGCGTTCCTGGATATATCACAGACATTTGATAAAGTGTGGCATACGGGACTCCTATGCAAAATAAGAACACTCCTCCCACTAAACTACTTCCTAATCCTGTAATCATATCTCCTTAATCGGTAGTTTCTGGTTAAATACGAAACTGCAACAACAAATCTCTTCCCGATCAACGCTGGTGTACCCCAACGCAGTGTTCTCGGACCACTGCTCTATCTCTTATACATAGCAGACCTTCCGAAAATACCAGAAATTACAACAGCCATAATTGCAGATGACCGTCTTAGTGCACCCCCCAACACATTAGTAATGAACCTTATAGTTCCCCAAAATCACAATCGAAGACTCCAAAAATATATACCAAATGACCTGCTCTCTAGATTCCTTACTTAATCAATATTAAGGCTTGCTTTAGTTTTATTTTAGTTTTAAGATCTAGTTTATAAGCTTACTTTTATACCCAAAAATTCAAAACTGATCTAGATGGCAATTGTTACAGGAGCATCCCACTGAGGATGCTTCTACATGTCCAACCAATTTATCATAGAATTTACTAAATGCAACTTGTGCAGATTGTAAATAAACCAATTTATTTCAAGAGATTACAAAGTGATTACATAGTTAAATAAAGTGAATTAAAATAAAGTGATTGAAAAAGAATTTACAAAGTGCTTAGTTACCCACGCGCGTTAATAGCTTAACCTGCTTAACCATACATTTCTGCAGTTTATAAAAAAGTAACGTTTTAATATTTTTCTAAGTATTTTTTTGAAATTACTTTAGAAAAGTTGTTACCTAAAATTATAAATGTTCAATTTTCTTTGTTTTCGTTGTTTACGCTGATTGGTACCTAATACGAATTTTCTATACTATCCAAGTTTATCAATGAGTAAGTTCGTGAGCATACCTAAAAAAACATCCAGTACCTAGGTGTGATCAAAATAAGCTCGTGTGCAAATTTAACAGTTTTATTGTTGTTTTTTCTTTAAGTAGTTTCTTAAACATTTTTTTTTTTTGATTTGCAGGTTTACTGCGAGTTTTATGATAGCAGACACGAAAAAATGCAGACAATACAGTTTGGACTACTTGAAGTTTGGACTTATTCTATCTCTTTGTGCCTCATATGTGAAAAGTATTCAGTAACGATGTCATGAAGCCTTCAAAAATGGCGGACCACTTATCAAGAGTGCATGCTGACAAAAAAGTAAGTCCTTGTCATTCTTTCAAGCACTTGAAGAGAAATTAGAGAAAAGAGGCCATCCATAAGATCGATGTTTGCATCATCATCTACGCAAGACGATAATGGTTTACGAGCCTCCTATAATATATCTTTACTAATAGCGAAGTCAGGGAAACCCCACACAATTGGAGAGCAGCTTATTTTACCAGCCAATGCGGAGGTCCTCAAGAATGTATTGCACAAGCCCGCACATTATATTATAAAGAGAATTCCTTTGAGCAATAACACCGTACAGAGAGGAATAGAGGAGATGGGTCGCGATGTTGAAAACATTTTATCCAATTTCTTACAAACCAACAGATTCTCTCTCCAGTTGAACGAGTCTACATTACCCGGCAATGAATCTCTGTTGTTAGGATATGTTCGATATATTAAATATGAAAATATATGCCAAGAACTGATTTTTACTACATATTTTGAGACTGATACCAGAGCAGAATCGATTTTCAGGCCGTGGAACGTTTTTTTTTTACCGACAAAGCTATTCTATGGAAGCACACTGTTTCTGTTGCGACTGATGGTGCGCCATCTATGGTTGGTCGTCATCGTGGTTTTATAGCTAACCTAAAGCGACAAGTGCCGGAGGTACTGGTCATTCACTGCGTGATTCACAGACAGCATTTGGTAGCAAAAAATCTGAGTTCTAGATTGCACCAGTCTTTATATTATGTTACAAATGCTGTCAACAAGATTCGAAGCAAATGTTTGAACTCTCGGTTATTTGCTCAGCTACGTGAGGAAACGACAAAGTCTTTACTCGGTTACTTCTGCACATTGAAATTCGCTGGCTATCAAGAGGCATTTGTTTAGCAAGATTTTCAGCTACTTTTAAATCTGTCTTGGAGTTTTTACAAGAAAACGATCCAAATTTGAAAGAAAATCTGAACAATTGTAAAACAGATATTTATTATTTGACTGATATCTTTGGTATGTTTAACGAAGTTAATTTGCAACTGCAGGGTGACGATCTCAACTTGATTAAAACAAAATCAATAATATCGGCCTTTGTGGATAAACTTATCCTTTATAAACAAAATTTAAGCAGAAAAGAATATTCACAGTTTCCACATTTGTCAAAATTGCCAGAAATGCTTCAAGACGAAGTTATTTTATCATATGTCACTCACTTGGACGCATTACACAAGGATTTTACTAAGAGGTTTTAGGATCTCTTAAATTTACAAATTCCTCAATGGATAATAAATCCGTACAATATCGCAGCCATGGAAGAAGCCAATGTGATAATGCAACAAGAGTTGATCACCATTAGCACAGTCGAGGAGCTTAAGCAGAAGTTCAACCAAGGCTATCAAAAGTTATAATATAAACAGTATCCTGCATTGTGGAACATTGCTGAAAAATACCTTATCGCTTTTGCATCATCATACCTAGTGGAAAAAGGTTTCAATCAACGAACACGGAGATTTAAGGCTGCAACTCACCAATATTGAACCAGATTTAGCTAGATTGGTAGAAAGTCACCAGGTTCATCCATCACACTGATTTTGTTTATTTTTTTGATCTTTACTTCGCGATTTTAATGTATTTTTCAAAAAATAATCACCTTAAGTATTTTTATGTAATTTGTATTAATAATTATTAATTACACTTGATATTTACTGAATTCTATGTCTATTTATTTTGTTAAATGTAGATAAGAGAATGATGTCAAGTTTACTCACTTAACCAACCGCAAAGTTTTTAAATTGGTATAGTATTTTGTATCAATAGGAAAAAAACTAGAGATAGGATTTTTAAAGTAATTTGGCTATGAAGGACTGAGGCACCAGTTCATTTTAGAGAAGGGGTCTCTGGCCCAAAATAGTTTGGGAATCCCTGAGCTGTGGGAAGCCCTCTTATTCCAGTCGCTCTACAAAGTGCACTTGAAAAGCGTTTAATTTGGTATTTTTGTTGTTTAGAGACATGGAGAAGAAGCAGTAAATAAATTTTTAGATTTTATAAATTGTGTCCATCCAAGCTCTCAGTTTAATATGGTATGAAAAGCGAATGGAGGTTTGTCATTTTTAGAGACATATGAGTTTCTAAAATAAATATTTGGGTGTGCGTTTTTAGTTTTACCAGAGATCTACGCACACCGAAAGGTGTCTTCATAAACTATCAAATCACCATCCACGTCAAGGTATTTGTGTAATTACATACCTATTGGATCGGGCTAAACGAATTTGTGATTCAGCCAAATTGAATATGAATTAAGTCATTTGAAAATATCTCTACAAGATAGTGGTTATTCAATTAAATCTGTTAGACCGCTTAATACTGGTAGAGCTTTTCTTCTTTTCAGTAACTAATGTTACGCATAAAACAAACGGTATTATAACTGTTTTAACAAATGGTATTATAACTATTTTAATGTTGCCTTCTGGAGTGTAAACATTGTCTTGTTCTTGTGGAAAAGTAAGTAAAGAACATATAAGATTTTGCAGATTGGATAACCAGAGAAATTTGCGGTAGCTGAGCATGCTTTAAATAATTATAATCATAACATTCAATTTGATAATTTTGTCAAGCCAAACTCATTACTACATTTCTTTACAAGCAGAAACTTTTGAGATATAAAACGTCTAAATAACTATAACAAAGAAGGAGAAAATCCCCGATTAAATAGGTGTTGGCAAGTTGTGATTAAAAAAAGACAACGTGGTGGGGACGTCTTAATTTTAATTTTAACTCTTGGTATGTCTAGATTTTTGTTGTGTTTTTCCTAGACCTCATAGAAAATACTTTACCAATTAAAAATGGCAAGTTACCACAGCGTTGTAATGATTATTAATATATTCAGGGTGTTTAAAAAATAAACCAAAAGTGAGACGTCATATACAGTTTTTTATTTTAAACCAAGAAGATAGAATATTTTGTTTCAAAATATCTTCCGTTTCCGAGATATTTTAGTTTATAGTGTTGCTGAAAACAAAATTTTAAATCTTACTTAGTGTTTAAACGTGTCACTATTTTCATGTATACAAGCGTGGCATCTTACTATTAATGAATCATGCACCACTTCAAAATTGGATGTGGCTTCAATATGTTGTACTGCAACATTAATTCTTTCTTGTAAATATTCAACCGCATTTATCACTTTAGCATAAACCGTGTAATTAAATATTGTGAGTATTATTACACTCCTGATCACTAAAACTCCATTCATATGTTTTTCCACTATGGAGCTTAATTTATATGAAGATGCAAACCGAGAGAAGACACTCCAAGTTTTTTTACAAATTAAACATCAACCTGAGGAAAACTAATCTCATATTGGTACAAAACAATAAATGATCTGAATCTACAACGTTATGATACCCACCACACATTACTTTAATCACTACATAACACAGAAACTCTTTTGTCAAAAACAAGTTCAAGAATTTGGTTACCTACCAACTTTTTTTCTTAACCATCATAATAAAACAATCTCAATAAAATTAAGAATTACAATAGTAATCCATAATTTTCATAATCATTTTCTGCTATAATAAATCACAAAAATTAAAAAATTTTAACTCAACCACAAATTGGGCAGAAAGGTCAAATAAAAAACAATCTCATAATAAAGATAATGCTTCAGTTTTCTTCCGGTTTCACCGGAAATTACGCAAAAACTTAAAATTTAAATGGAGCACCCTGTATATTTTTTTACATATTTGGATGCTTCAAATACATAGGTATATAAATTTCATCTGTCAAATGTCAAGACAATTTAATTTGATATTTTTTAATGTTATTTAAATTTTAGATCGTTATGACGTCATCCAACTTATAGCTAATTGACCTAGGATTAGCCCCACAATATTATTTTTACTAATAGTTAATGTTTGTGAAACTTGTTAACCATTAAATTTAAAAATTACGGTTTTTTAACTGAAACTCTCTTTTTCCAATAGAAATGTACATGGGTCACCCTGTATATTAAACAACCCTATCAAGTACCAGTAAAACGATATACATAGTAAATTTCCTTAGTTCCTAAATAAAGCAGTAATTTTTAATTTTCTAATTTTTATTAACAGATGCTCCTGGAACCGACTCTGTCAAAGTAATCTAACAAAAATTTTCTTAATTAAAAAAAATCATTACATATTCTAATAATTTAGGCGAAAAGGGTGCACAGACATACAATGTTTAATTTTATCTTTAGTTGATAATGCACTCAAAATGGCCACCACCCTCTTCCAAACTGCATTGCACTCTTCTAATAAAATTTTTATGAACATTTTGGGACATGTCTGGTGTTATGCTGCTAAACGCTTCTCTATCCCTATAATTTAGATTATCCAGGTTTGTAACTGGCGTAGCGTATACTTTGTTTTTGATATGGGCCCACACAAAAAATTCTAGACAGGTAATGTCTCCCGATCTTGGGGGCCATCTTTCAGGCCCGTTTGTGCCGATCCAGTGATCCTCAAACGTTCACTCAAATAGTCAGTTACTAATCTGAAATTGTGGTCACCACATCCGTCCTGATGAAAGTACATGTCTCTTCTTTCTATTAATGGTAAAATCTCCAACTCATTTTCTATTTCATTCATTAGAAAATATTTTTCACTATTTAGTCAAAAAATATCGTTCTAATAATATGATTGTTTTTTATTCCAGCCCAAACGTTAAAACAAAATCTTTCTTGGAAATTGCTTTGTCGCAGTAAATGCGGATTTTCCTTGGCCTAATAAATGCAATTGTTCCTTAAACATTCCATTCCAGTATTAGTAAAACGGTTTTCGTCCGAAAATAATATTTCTTAGGATAACCCCTATAATTCCGGTAATTTTCTAAAACCCAGTTGCTGTTCATATCTATATCTTCTGAACTTATCTTTTTTGTTAAATGTTATGCACGGACTGGTGACTAACTGTTGCATTATGCGCAATTTCCCTGGTAGATGTCGTATGATGTAAATCCACGAAAGCCTAAACATCTACTTCTGTATTTTCACTAATAACATATGTATTTTCACTATCTTCATGATTCATTTTCCTAAATTGATTTAAACTTTTGAAAAATGACATCGGTTGGGACAATCTCTATCGGGAAATCGTTCGGCATACAACATTGCCATCTGAGTACTCTCCATATATCAACATGCTAACTTTCTCATTTTGAGAATAACCGAATAAATTTACCATTTTGAACATTGTTGGCTGTCAACTTATTTCAAATAAATGGTGATCGCCCAAAACGCTAATGACGTTAAGTCAATCTCATTGATTTTTATCAAAATATAATATTTATGCTGTTTGTTTCAGTTAAAAAACCATAATTCTTAAATTTAATCGTTAAAAAACTTCACAAGAACTAATTATTAGGAAAAATAATATTGTAGGGGCAATTCTATGTCAATTATCTATAATTTGGATGACGTCATAATGATCTAAAATTAAAACAATATAAAAAAGTAAAATTAAAACGGGGTTTGAGTTGACGTTTGACAGATGAACATTATGTATTTGAAGCCGTAGAATCTAAATATTTAAAAATATACAGAGTGTTGCATTTAAATTTTCAGCTTTTGCATAATTTCAGGTGAAACCGGAAGTTAGCCATATTGTTTTTTATGTAAAAAATCCTAAATTGGCTCTAATGTAACCCACCAAAATGAACAAAATCTAACTACCCGTTACAGTTGCAAAAGTTACAGAGGTGGCCCCTATTTGATTTACTCCCGGTATATATATATATATATATATATATATATATATATATATATATATATAGTGAGGTTTTTTTCACTGAACATAGCCAAACATATTAACACTATTAACCCTATGTTCAGTTTTAAAAAAACCAAGTTAATGCATTGCCACGAGTTACTTATTACAAATATCGGGTAGGCAAGCAACCCAACTTAGAGGTGTGTTATTTTTTATTTTGACAGAACTGTTATTTTATTTTTAGGTTAAGTATTGTTGCATTAATTCTTACAGTAAAATAACAACTTTAGTGAGAAACTTTTAATGAAATCATTTTAAGAAATATTCAAAGTGACTTCCTTCTTGCTCCAAGCAATATGCTAAACGATCGTAAAATCCTTGAACAGTATTTCTTAAAAAACAGGATCCGTTTCGTCGCAGACGGTACGTATTCTATTTTTTAATTCTTCTTTATTCTCTATTACTATATTATTGTTGCCTTTGGCTAACCCCAAAGAAAAGTCATTTGGTGATAAATCGGGGGACCTCGGTGGCCAAGCTATGGGTCAAAATCTTCCAATCCAGCGATCCTGGAAAGTTTCAGTAAGGAAACGTGTAATAAGACCTGTAGAATGTGGTGGAGCCCGTCCATTTGAAACCATGGGTTCTCAATATTTAAAGCTTCTAGTTGTAGGGTAATGTTTCTTTGCAGAAGTTGTAAAAATTTGGCAGCATTTAGGTTGCCGTTAATAAAAAATGGACCAATAAGGGTACTGCCAACTATTCCAACCCAAACATTAACTCTCCTATTGTATTGAGTGTGTGTTAAATTTTGAACATGTGGGTTTGTACGTGACCAATACCTGTGGGAATAAGGAAATAAGGATAACAAGAGAGGGGAGAGAAGTGCTTGGTACAAACCGATAATTCTGTGAATTAACAGTGCCAACTAAACAAAACGAGGCCTCATCTGTGAAAACTATCTTGTGTAAAGTCTCTTCATTTTCATTTAGTAAATTAAATACTATTTCACAAAAATTTGTTCTTTTAATTTGGTCAAGAGCTGTTGGTGATTGAAAAATGTATAAGGTTTGTATTTATACTTTTTAAAAGTTTTAAGAGGATTTCGAAATACCAAATTCATTTGCTATTATCCGTGAGGGGGTAATGGGATTTTCTTCCGCATAACATATTATCTCTATTGCTCGTTCTTCTGTCAAGACAGGGCAAGCTTTTATTCTTCTTTTATGTGACTGTATTACACAACCTTCATCATTAAATCTTTTGATTATACTGTGAATAGTTCCGACATATGGTATTGGTCTTCGTCTGGATTACTTACAGAAAATCAATCGCGCCCTTGTCTTATACTCATATTGCTGTTGTACTAGCGTAGAATCTGAATATTTTCATCTTTTAAATACATGCTGCAAACCACTAGTGCAAATTAAACTTTGTAAAAAGAAATCAGTTTTGAAAGTTTTTCATGACATTAGTGACAATTGTTTAATCAAAGGTTGATTGATAATGTTGAAATTGCTCTTGTAATGCATTGACCTGGTTTTTTTTAAAACTGAACATAGGGTTAATAGTGTTAATATGTTTTGCTAACTTCAGTGAAAAAAAACCTCACTGTATACATATATATATATATATATATATATATATATATATATATATATATATATATATATATGTACAGGCCGTCCATCATAACCGTGGAAAAAGTCGAACGCTGCGCCGGTAAAGTAGGGACGTGGTCCTAAATTCAATAGTAAAATGATCTCGTAACTGTTGGTTATTGCAGTATCGGACACTGGCGGTGTAAGATATCAGCGTACACCGAAGATCGTTTAAAATATTGCTTCACATGTACAGTTACAGCTCAACAATGTTATCTAATGTATTATACTTCTTGTAATATGAATATTATATATAATTTTATGAGAAAATAAGGTTAAATAAAACACCTGATCTACGTATCTTTTATGACCGTATCTTTTATCGAATATCATTCCCACTTCTGGTGACAATGGACGTTAATCAATTAAAGTAGTATTGTTTCTAGAAATTACTATGCAATTAATTTACAATTACTGCAATATTACAAATTGATATTATTGGAATGTAAAAATATTCTTTTAACAATGACCAATTTAGAATACAATGAGTATTAGTTGAACTTATGGTAATTGCTTTGCATATATTGCAAATGTTACGAAAGTATTTATGGATATTGTTACAGAATCCGTAATCAGTAATGTTGGAAATCATACTGATACTGATAGTCATTTCGGGTTTAGATGCAGCTCGGATGACGATTCTAATACTCCGTCGTCATTGCCCTGAATTGCAGCAAATATAATGGTGTTTGTTAAGTATTACTATTTTTTATTAGTTCATAATTAATACATTTTGCCATATAAGCTTAGACGTAATATCGTTGATCGTATTTAAACTTCTGACATATAATCCCTTGAGCGTAGAAGGATTGTTTCAATTCCTTCTTTATACTACAGGTATTACAATGGCTATTGAGTTTCAGAACAGTCTTTGAGACCATCTAGGGCCTCCTATGGTAGAAATACTCGGTTGGCTCATTCACATTATCAATACGCAGTACAAATCTCCACTTGTACCAAACGGACGCAACCCACATTCTTCTACACGGCTTCTAAACTATAGAATGATCTTTCTAGTTCCGTTTTTCCTTTCACATATAATATTTAACGTAGTCCTTCATAGACATCTCTACGCTGTTCAATATCCTCTTATCGTCCTAAGCGTTCGCGAGTGTTTTAGCACGTTAGGCTAAACTTAGGACCACAATTATTAAACAAAATAAAACAAAACCTTTAATGTTCACTTTTCAAAATTGCTTATCATGAACCCTACTTTTTTCTTCTGTATGCTCCATATCCATAAAACTAACATCAGGATGAGACTTGTTGTGGCTCGCGTTTCTAGAATTTCAAATTAGCTTAATAATGTATTGATGGCATATCAATTTTGAATTCCCTTATTGAATACATATATATATATATATATATATATATATATATATATATATATATATATATATATATATATATAAATTCTAAAACTTACGCACCCTTACCTGAACCACAATTAAAAACCTCTCACACGAGATAACACATTAACTCCGCAACTCTACTCCAACTCAAAGATATCGGAGAAGCAGAAATTATTAATCCTATTAATTCTATTAAATGTTCAACGGAAATGTTCAAGATTCCTGAGCTAATTCCGGCTAAATCTACCGATGCAAGACGCAATCATGCGGGTAGAAAACATAAAATATTATTAATTGCTGATAACCAAGGTAGAAATTTAGTGAACAAATTTCGCAGTATTCTTCTTTAGCTAAAGCCATTAGTAAAAACTTTGGAACATATTCATTTCCTCCCTAACATCTATTGACGCATCGGTAGTTGCTGATTCTGTAGACAAAGCCAATGGATTTGTTTGCATCAAACTCGTGTCTCAATGATTCTGTAAAAGTTGTGCCCTTAGTCAACTCTTCTTGATACGCTATGAAACCAATTCATTTTCGCTACAAGCTCTTGGAATCGATCATCAGTAGGCTTAATCTCAATAAGGCAACTGGCCCAGACGGTATCCCAGCTATTGTCTTAAAGAAATGTTCTCCCGAACTAGTACCAGTCTTATCTAAGCTCTATACGGTCTCTATGTCTTCTGGGGAATTCCCTTCATCACGGAAGTTAGCAAATATTCAACCTATTCTCAAACTACCGACCAATTACCATCACTTCCATTTTGTCTAAAATCATGGAAAAAGCCATCAATCAGCAACTGCTCACATTCCTTGAAACTAACAAACTCCTTAGTGACCACCAATATGGGTTTAGGCAAAGTCGTTCAACAGGTGATCTTCTTTCATATGTGACCCAAGTTTGGAACAGTACAGTAGAGCAGTCCGGTGAAACAGTCGTAGTCGCTCTAGATATCTCAAAGGCATTTGACCAAGTTTGGCATAAGTGTTTACTTGCCAAACTCGCCGCGTTTGGGTTAAATGATACGCTCATCAACTGGGTTTCTAGTTTCCTTGATGAAAGACAAATACGTGTCGTAGTTGCTGGCGATAGCACTCTTCACTGTAGTTCATCTCAGTCTACTCATAGTGATAATCCACCTTCTATGTCAAATCAAGAAATTAAAGCTGACATGGCAAATTCAATCAACAAAGACATTCAACGTATTCTTGAATGGGGAAGCAATAATCTAGTTAAATTTAATGCTAACAAAACTCAGTGTTGCCTTGTGTCTGCCAAAAAAGATCGATCATTTCCTGTTGTAAGTACGAATGGCTCACTTCTTAAGTTTTCAGACTCTATTACTCTGTTGGGCATGATTGTATCTTCAAATCTCTCATGGGTTGACCATCTTCTGTCAGCTACCAAAACAGCTGCTCGTAAAATAGGCTTTTGTACAGATTTAAGCAGTACTTTACCTCTCGACGACTCCTTCTTCTGTATAAGTCCCAAATTCGGCCTCATCTGGAATATAATTCTCACCTCTGGGTTAGTCCTCCCCAATATGCTCTCGATATCGTTGATCGTATTCAAAAGAGAGCGGTTAGGCTTATAAATGACCCGTCCTTAACTTCTCACATACAGTCCCTTGAGCATAGAAGGATGGTTTCAGTTCTTTCTTTGTATTATCGTTATTACAACGGCTATTGTGCTGCTGAATTATATTCTTTGATACCATCTCGGGCTATCTTTGCGAGAAACACTCGGTTCGCTCATTCACATCATCAGTATGTAGTACAAATCTCCACTTGTCGTACCAAACGGGCGCAATCCACATTTTCCTAAACTCTGGAATGATCTCCCTAGTTCCTGTTTTCCTCTCACTTATGATATGAGAAAATTTAAGGTAGCTGTTCATAGGCATCTATTGGCAATTCGTTATCCCTCTATCCATCCTCCTAAGTGTTCCTGAGTGCTTTAGCACGATAGGCCAAATTTAGCCTGTTCAGGTCCACAATCATAAAAAAATAAATAAATAAATTTTCGGCGTTATGCATTTTTAAACCTTACGCTACTTTCGATCAAGTGGTTTGTGATTTCAATAATTTATCATCCGAATTCAATAAAAATCACCATGTAATATTATAATTTCCAATAATTGTATAGTTAAAGCATATACTTGTTTGACTAACGCTAATTGTAGGTTTGTTAACATTCATTATTTTAAGGGGAATACTATTTACAACTCGCGCGCCGAATAAATTTAATGCCACTTGTATTACAATGCTAATAATGTTGCCAATATTAATATTGTCGACATTAACGATTTGCTTAGATTTCCAAACAAATGTTTGCATTTAAACCAAAGCAACAAGCCAAAAT
This sequence comes from Vesta saturnalis, assembly GCA_036346205.1. Taxonomy (NCBI): domain Eukaryota; kingdom Metazoa; phylum Arthropoda; class Insecta; order Coleoptera; family Lampyridae; genus Vesta; species Vesta saturnalis. Next base: position 1,731,398 of record JARFJB010000960.1, on the reverse strand, counting down.
TACTACAATTCGTTTGTGATTACTTAATCTTAACTAACAATGTTCATTCGAAGTTAAGTTCTAATTTAACTCAAGTTAACCTGACTCTCCATTTTCAGTGAACAGCCAAGAGCTACTTTCAACGACGTAGATAACTACATTTTGAATTTACGGTGCACTAATTTATTCACAATTGCAACTTGCTGTTTTTATATCAAACTATTCAGTGGGTTTCCGACAAGCTACAAGATTTAGAATTGGTTACGCAGAAGTATAAAGTTGACTTTTTATTGTTGACTGAGTATTGTCAAGCCTAGGAGAAATTAAAGTCCTTGTGCATTAATATCTTTAGTTTAATATCACAATTTTGTCGCACTTCAATGAAAAATGGTGGCACTGAAATTTACAAACCAAATGGTGTAATTCTAGACACTGCAGATTTAAAATTAAATACACATCCTCTCGAATGTCATTTTGAATTTCGTGAAATTCAGATTGTTCAAGTTAACATTGTATTATTTGTTATTTATAGACCTCCAAATAGTGATTTAGAATTTTCCTAGATTTACTAGTGAACTTACTAGGTGAAATTGCCCTTCTCAATAAAAAAGTAGTGTTGTGTGGCGAATTTAATATAAATTTCTTGGATATAACAAGTGTTGGTACTTCTTCACTGCTGGATGTTCTATCAATCTTTGAATTAAAAGTCTTGATAAACGAACCAACCAGAATATCCAAAAAGTCTAAAACCTGTCCTGGTAATTTCATTACTTCTGATATGGCGTCTAATATAACTAATATAGGTTTAGCACTTTCCAATCATCATACACAATTTTTAAACTTATTTCTAGATAATAAATCAACTACAAATGTGTTCAAAAAACGATGCTTTCCAAAAGAAAATCATGAATGTTTCATTACATATCTATCGAACGAAAACTGGGAAGGCGTTCATCAATGCACTAACTGGAATGTACTGTAGCTTTTAGTAATTTTTTTCAATGTTTCCCATATTATTTTAATTTGTGTTTTTGTTTGCTCACTTGTAGATCCCAATCTACAATTAAGATTGGTAAGAATGCTTGGATTACACGTAAACTTCTCAAATTAAAAGAATTGGTTGTACACTACCAAACTTTATCACATCGTTACCCTGTTTTTTACAACTTATATAAACATTATCATCAGGTGTACCAAAAGGAACTACTTTGATCAAAAAATGAATATTATGACAATAAACTTAATAAGGCGTCTAACAAAATTATAACTTCATGGTCAATCATTAATTCACTAAAAAACAATAACAGAACTGATAATATCAAAATTGTTGACAAAGGTATCACTATAACTGATGAGGTATCAGCCTCTTTATTTAAGAGTTATTTCTCTCGGTTTAATGAATCAGCCCATATGATATCTTCCCAGCATAATATTAATATGACTAGTTATTATGTTCATTCATCATTCTTTACACCTTTACATGTTGATGATATAGTAACCATAACTGATTCTTTAAAATCCGCTAATATCAGTTAGAGATGATCAGATTAGTTCTAATATTTTAAAGTTTACAACATTTCTGATAGCGTAACCTCTGTGGTTTCTGGTCAATCTAACCTTACAAACTGGAGTTTTTCCCTAAAATCTAAAGACCGCTGTAATTAAACCACTGTATAAAAAAGGGAACCGAAACGATATTTACGATTACAGACCTATTAGTCTGCTCTCATTTTCCAAGACCCATGAATGTGCTATTAATAAACAACTTACCAACTACTTAACCAAATTCAATGTATTAAATAATTCACAGCACGGATTCATAAAGAATATTACAAATACTGCTTTACGCGAGTTTATTTCAGAAATTGTGACATCTTTGGATAAAAAATTTTTAATCGCTGGATTATTTTCCGATTTTTCATTCGCATTGGATACTGTTAATCACAAACTGTTGTTGGATAAGATGCTCAACTATGGAATACGCCTAAATGCCCTTAAACTGTTTCAATCGTACTTACCAAACAGGAAACATGTAACAGACCTACCAAAAGATACACGTAGTGACGTATCTCTTATTCGATCAGGAGTTCCACAAGGATAAAAATATCTTTATTACCTCCTTGTTATGCGGCTGCCACTAACATTATAATCAAATCAGACAACACTCAAGATCTGTTGAAAATCGATGCTAGCTTCAGTAACTGAAATATTAGTGCAGTAAGAATAACTTAATTATAAACCTTGAAAAAACCTTTGTAGTTCCTATCAGAAACCCATATAAAACTGATAGAATTAAAAATTTTGCAGACATAACGTGTTCCGACTCTACCAGAATATTAGATATAACAATAACTTCAGAATTAAGTAAGTCATATCACATTCAAGATGTCTGCAGTAAACTGTTGCTACACACTTCAATTTTTAAGAGTCTTATGTACCCAACACTCTGTTAACATTGCATTACACCAATTCTCATTCGCAAATTCTTTATAACATTATCTTTTGGGGCGGAAGAGCACAAGTTGAACGTATTCTCAAAATTCAAAAACGTGCTATCAGAACAATATAAGAGGTTTCCATATATGTTGTAGTCGTTGGCCGTCATTCCATTTGTTTAATGAGTGACGTCGTCTCTCTATTTCAATGGCTTCTCTTATTATTCTTTTTTGTAGTTTGTTTTCTGGACTGATCAATTAAACTCCGTCAACGTTAATTACGAGCAATCACCACTGCACAAGTAAAACCAAAATGTTGGTATGGGTATGTTGACGACATTTCTACTGTTTAGTCAGACGGTCACAATACCATTGATCAATTTTTGGCTCACATAAACAGCGTTCATCCCAACATAAAATTCCTGTAGAAAAACCAACTGTGTACTACCTTTTCTAGATTTATTCATAATAAGAAACTATCAAGGTAGTTTATACTGTTTACAGAAAAGATACCCACACTAATCGTTATTTTAACGGAAAATCTAGTCATCATCCAATGGAACCCAACACTGTAGTTAAGTTTCATTAACAGATTCGATTAAGAGATAAAAAATATCGACAGAGATAATCACAAAACCTTGTTTCCATTTTACTAAATGGAACACCCGGTATAATTTTGGATATTTGAGAAGCCAATAACGGATCCATTCTTTTCAAAAGTAAGGTTTTATGGAGTTATTTCCATTTTATTGTAATAAATGTCCTTGAAAGGCCCGACTATTAATTAGGCTGTCAAAATGTTACTATTTAAGCTGTACATTTTTTATACTAATGATTTTTCAGGAAAAAAATACTTGAAGAAATAATCTTTTAATATTTGTAGTAGGTATGTAATCTAAATAGAATTGAATCCCGCTTTTCATATCCACTAAAGAAACAATGTGAAGACTATACAATTGATTTACGTAAAACAACAACAATAATAGCACTAATCATAAATTAAATAAAAAAAGAAATTAGGAATACCTAAATGAAGATAAATAATTTTTCAATTGATAAGTATTCTAGTTAATTATGCTCAATATGTCCACCGTTTTCTTGGATACATAATCTTGCACGCGTAAAAGAAAGAACGACTAAGGTTCACTAAAATTTGTTCATTAATTTCTTTAAATCCCCTTCTTATTCTGATTTTCATATCCTCGCGTGTTGTAGGCGCAGTTTGGTATACTTTTTCTTTTACATAACCCCACATAAAAAAATTCAGTTTCGTCATGTCTGGAGACCTAGCTGGCCAAGCAATTGGTCCACTCCTACCAATCCACCTGAATCCAAATTCATTATCTAAATACCTTCTTACTCGTACGCTGTAATGGGATGATGCCCATCTTGCTGCAACCATAATCTTCGTGTAGTGGCTAAAGGTATATTTTCCAACAATTGTGGCAGTACGTTTATTAATAAATTGAGATAAGTATCTCCATTTACTCGGTTATCAAAAAAGTAAGGACCAATTACATATCTTCCTACAATTCCTCCCCAAACGTACAAAGGCCACCTGCGTTGGTTGTCAACGGCCCTTCTAAAATGGGGATTTGTTGCGACATAATAATACATATTGTGTGTGTTGATATTTCCATTGTTATGAAATGCAGTCTCGTCGGAAACAATACATAATTAAAAAATGTGGCTGCTCCTGGACTTTATGAAGCACCCATTCACAAAACACACTTCTTCGTTCAAAATCGTTGCCTTCAAGTTCCTGTGGTAGTTGAATTTGATGGGGATAAAATTTATTGTTTCTTAATATTTTTGAGACGCTGGACTACATGTAGCCGGCCAGACAATTTATTTTCTTCATTTATTATAGCTTTCTGTCGCTCCCGCTTTTCATACATAACTGTCCTGCTTTCTTCAAAATGAAAATTTCAATTTAACGAATGCACGATAGTCGGGATGCCTTTAGTTGAGATATCGCTAACCATAAATTCTAGCGGTCAAAAATATGTTACCATCACCCGTTCCGATACAATGAATCATGTTAATTCTTTCTTGTTTTGTAAACTTCATTTTACTCAACACAAACCGTATTTATAACGTTTAACAATAACAACAAAGAAGATGGTTACAAATTGTTTCGAAATTATTCCAGACAAATAATTTGAATAAACGTCAAATTCGATTATCTATCTAAATTAGAAACAAATAATTAGGTAGGCGATAATTTTCGTAATAATCTTAATAGTCGAATATTACTTAAAAGGGGTGGGAGTAATAAAATAATTTTTTCTATAAAACTTTCTTCTTTTTTAACGATCTTTTCAACAATGCCCTTTTCGACATATGGTGTCATTTAAAATTTGGAGACATTCTGGAGAAAACTACTCAGGATGCTAACTTTTCCGAGAAATATCACCATTCGATTCTTTATTATAGGGTCTATAATAATTTTTTTTTAAACCAACTCTCTACGACTTTCGGTTCTTTAAAGGAATACGATACGGGTGGTCTCATTCACCCGGTATATATATATATATATATATATATATATATATATATATATATATATATATATATATATATATATATATACAGGGTGAATCTTATCTAATCTGCCAAAATTAAAGAAATACTAGAACTCATCATTCTAAGCAAAAAAGTTCATATGTACATGGGTCCGGAAATGCTTCGTTTCCGAGATACAGGGGGTCAAAGTTGAAAAAAAAAATCGCGTTTACTTCAATATCTTTCGACTGTTTCGAAATAGTTTCATGAAATTTCGTATACGGGGTTTTTGTGATGACAAATTCTAATTTGTGGTCCATTTAGTTGTGGTTTCTAGAGGGCGCCAGCGGCAACCATTTCGACCACTTTAAATCTTTGCAACTTTTTTGTGCTACACTGTATGCCATTTGGGACTAAAAAAATCGTGAAGTCGCTAGGAGCAACCCTTTCCGAGAAAAAGACATTAAAAACAGAAAAAAATTAATATTAAAAGTATACATGTTGTATGTCTAGGCATTCTATCGTATTTAATTATGGATTTTTTATTAAAATTTTATTATCAATGAACGCAAAGAGACAGACAAGTACATAAGTAAACAAATAAGTTACTTAGTAACAATTAAAAATTCCTATTGATAAACCTGTCAAAAAAATACCCTCCGAAAATGTGTATGCATCATGAGTTTTAAAAGCGTATTTCTCAGAAAGGGTTGCTCCTAGCGACATCACTAAGATACACCTTTTTTTGGAAGAAAAGATAGGAGAATCGATTTCTCTAGTCCAAAATGGCATACAGTGTAGCAAAAAAAATTGCGATTTAAAGGGGTCGAAATCGTTGCCGCTGGCGCCCTTTAGAAACGACAACCAAATGGACCACAAATTTGAATTGTCATCCCAAAAAAACCCCGTATACGAAATTTCATGAAACTATTTCGAAACAGTCGAAAGATATTGAAGAAAACGCGATTTTTTTTTTCAACTTTGACACCCTGTATCTCGGAAACGAAGCATTTCCGGACCCATGTACATATGAACTTTTTTGCTTAGAATGATGAGTTCTAGCACGCTTTTAATTTTGGCGGATTAGATAAGATTCACCCTGTATATATATATATATATATATATATATATATATATATATATATATATATATATATATATATATACATACATAAGACTCTCAGCTATCAGATAATGAATGCTCTTTCATCAGAGACAACCTTAAAATTTGTCATGAATAAATTATTCAAATTTTTTTCAATTTCAACCAATTTTCTTAATTTAACCTTAACCAAAAAAAAATAATAAGTTATTATAAGTTTTGTTATGAACGAATAAGTTCAAAGGTATAAATATGTAATTAAAATTATTATTAATTTTATTAAATACATGAATAAAGTTTCCTCAGTAGATTTGAACCTACGACCTGTACTTTGCTAGAGTACTCTAGCAAAGTACAGGTCGTAGGTTCAAATCTACTCGAGGCAAACTTTTTATTTATGTATTTAATAAAATTAATAATAATTTAAAAAATAATAGTTTACAAATTAGTGTTTTTAGAAAACCAACTACCACAGATAATGTAACTCATTTCAATTTCTTCCATCCGTTGAATCATAAGTTAGTTGCATTTAGATTAGTTTTCAATAGATTCCCTAACCTACCGTTAAATAAAGAAGATTTCAATTCTGAAGATAATACTATTTTCCAAACTGTATTGCACTGCAAAGAATAACGGTTACTCAAGAAATTAATTGAAAAATTGTCTGCCAAAATATCTTATTTTTAGCATATTAAATATCAAATCGCTCTATAAACTAAGGACAGATCGGAAGCGCTTTCTAAATCAGGCTGGTATAAACTAAAATCTTACTCTTGCTAATTTAATTAAATTTTTTTTTTTTTTTATGGTAGTGAACCTGAACAGGCTAAATTAGGCCTATCGTGCTAAAGTATTCAGGAACACTTAGGAGGATGGATAGAGGGATAACGAATTGCCAATAGATGCCTTAAATTTTCTCATATCATAAGTGAGAGGAAAACAGGAACTAGTGAGATCATTCCAGAGTTTAGAAGCCGTGTAGAACAATGTGGATTGCGCCCATTTGGTACGACAAGTGGAGATTTGTACTACATATTGATGATGTGAATGAGCGAACCGAGTATTTCTCGCAAAGATAGCCCGAGATGGTATCAAAGAATATAATTCAGCAGCACAATAGCCGTTATAATAGCGATAATACAAAGAAAGAACTGAAACCATCCTTCTATGCTCAAGGGACTGTATGTGAGAAGTTAAGGTCAAAAGGATACCGTTTTAGAAATAGGTTTTCAACACCTCGCCTGTTCAAAAGAAATAACCACACACATCAGAGATCCGCTTTTGCTCATACATTTTATCCACTTTAACCCAAGAAATTTAAAAATTTTACATATTTGCAATAACGGGAAGAAACTTGGGTCTTTAACAAAGGTTCTGTGTTCCTAAATTAACTTTATGATTCACTCTGTACAATGTGGCTGCGACGAATGCGCATCACGCACCTGCTAATTTTGTCGTGGTCAATTTTCTAATGTAATTTACTAACTCATACTGGTTTTTCTTTTTTCCTGCATGATACGATTATACGAGGATGTATTGATATCTAGTTAGTCTAGACCGATTCCGTGGATAAAGAAAATATAGCAACGAAGAATAACTTATTTGAAGTGTCGGTGTAAAGTTTCACGTCATCCAATCACAGTTGAGCAATAAGATTAGAAAAAAAGGATGTCGACCGAATTTATGAAAATTGAAAAATTGGATTATCGAGCCATCATCAAGTACTTGTATTTAATGGGGTTAAGAGATAAGCATCTTTACGAAGATATGCTCAATACCCTTGGCGATCAATGTCCTTCGTATGCGACCGTGAAAAATTGGATTTCAAACTTCAAAAGAGGTAAATTTTCTATTAAAGATTAAAACCGATCAGGAAAGCCACGCCCGTAAATATCGATGCAGTTGACATGATTTTATCAGACCGTCGAATTGGGCTAAAACAAATATCTGAGGCACTGAATATTTCATATGAACGAGTCCATCACATAGTCCACGTCAATTTGGGCGTGAGAAAAATTTCTCAAAAATGGATTCCCAAATGTTTGAATGTTCACCAGAAGCGTGCAAGGGTAGAAGCATCGGGTGCGATCTGTGAAAAAGATCCGAACTTCTTAAGTCGTGTTGTTACTATGGATGAAACTAAGGTACATTTCTACAACCCAGAAACAAAGCAGCAATCGATTGAATGGAGACATTCTGGTTCTCCCAGGCCTAAGAAATTTCGCGTTCAAAAATCTGCTGGAAAAGTACTTGCTTCAGTTTTTTGAAATTATCCATAAGGACAGAACAATAACTGGGAATTTCGATTTGACGTTACTGACCACTCTGCGAGAAAAAATTATGGAGAGAAAACGCGGAAAGTTGTCCAAAGGTATTTTGTATTTGCAGGACAATTCCACTGCACAAAAATTGCATGTTTCCATTCAAACAATTCGTTCGAATTAGTGGACCCCCCCCCCCCCTTATTCACCAGATCTGGCTCCGTCCGACTATCATGCCTTTCCTCAACTGAAAAAAAGTCTAAGATGTTGTAAAAATTCTTCCAACGAAGAGGTGACAGAAGCTGTGGAGACTTTCAAATTTTGTTTGCTTCTATAGTAGGCTAAAAATTTTTCAATACATCCTCGTAATGTAGCTTCTGGCCTTTATTCTAATAATTTTTTAGTACAATGCTTTGTGCATAATGTAACATTTCAACTTCTGAAACAATTCTCACAGATTATATTACATCCAGGGCTCGATCTAAGGGCCCCGGGCGGCAAAATTGCGGGCACCAGGCGGTGGCACGGAGTCGTTAATTTTCTCGCTATGAGAGAAAAATCTTAATAAACTTATCATGCTTAGCAGCCCGACCAAAAAGTACTTTTTAAGGTTTTTTCTTTAAAAAGAAATGCAACCTTGGCGGCTGTAAATCCCTAGACGGACCAACATATTTTAAAGTGTTGTCTTGTTTATAATTTTCTTTCCTCTTAAGCAGATTATAAGACAGCACTTAACCAAGCCAAGCGGAAAGAACGAAGAAGAAATACCTAAATAGGAAAGAAGAAACCAAATATTTCGGTATGTAATGATTTTTGAATTGAGAATACGAAGAGGTTCTCACGAAGTTTTTACCGATTTCACATTTCTGAACTGGCAACCCTTTTCGTTCCGTTTATGTTTGACGGGGATTCCCCTCAAGATGTTTTAAAATTTAACAATTTAATATATTTAAGATTTAGACCAAATATCAGTTTGCTCTCAGGATTCTTTTAACTTTACCAGTAACAATTGCAAGTAGTGAAAGAAGCTTTTATAAATTAGAAATAATAAAAAATTATCTGCGATCCACCATAACATGGTGGTGGTATAGATTATCTGGATTTGCTATGATTTCAATAGAACATAAGGTTTGCGACGGTATAAATTTATCAGAAATTATTAAAGATTTTGCAGAGCAAAAGTGCGAAGAAAATTATTTTAATTACGAGGTAGCGTTTACTATTGTCATAAAAAAACGTTTTATTTACCTAATCTGATTATTTTAAATAATGACTGATTCGTTTTGTAGCGTTACATAATTATGTGTTTTTTATTTGCATTAAATTTAAAAACAAAGCATTTCTTGTGTTTTTTATACGTCACGTATGAATCTTAACTTAAATACGTATATATGCACCCACTTAATACACTTACATAATTTTAACAGTTTGGGCCTAATCTTTTTAACATCTGAAATGATTTTGATGAAAAATGTTTATTGTTTCCTATGTTAAAGGATCATACGTAGGCAATATCAGCCCGAGACAGGGAAAAATGGCAGTTAACGCAAAGGAAAGGAGGCCTATACCCAGCAGTGAGTCGAAACAGGTTGATGATGATGATGAAGTTGAAAGATGTCCATAAAAAAATATTGCAATCCGTTCAGTACTTTCTGAGAAATTCTTTAACAGACATACATATACACTTACAGACATACATACACACTCTGACGAACTTTTGTATACTTGTTCAGAAGCCCCAGTAGACGAACATACGTGAATATTACACAATTCCAATATATATATATATATATATATATATATATATATATATATATATATATATATATATATATACAGGGTGAGTCAGTTTTTTGTAGACAAACTTTAACAGGAGATAGAACACATGTTTCTAAAAAGAAAAGTTCCTATAAACATATGTCGTAGAAGGCTTCGTTTGCGAGATACAGGGTGTTGAATATAATTTTTTTTTCTCAAATTTTCATTATAACTCATAAACGAATGCTTAGATTTTTTCATGTTGGGGGATAATGTCTATTAATTAAGGGGCATAAAACAAGCGATAAGAATGTTCACAAACTTGCACAGTGGCGGAGTGGAGGGGGTGCTCAACCTCTTTCATAAACAGAACTTCTACGCCAATGACTATTTTTAAAAAAAACTGTTATTTTCATTATCTACATACAGTTTAACAAAAATAATGTGCTTTCTTCTGTTTCGAAATTCCTGTGCGTTTCCGAGTTATTTTGATTTTTAGTGTTTGATGTGGTACTAAGTTAAGTAATGTGCTTTATGTGAATAATTGAATATAAAGTTTTTAATAAAAAAGATATAATAAAACATTTAGAGCCATTTTAGTACCTCACGATCGTTTCTTTAAAATTTCAAATACATTTTCATTTATAAATAGGTAGGTTATCGGTTTTTTTTAGTATCCATTGTTATTATCCTCGTATAAAAAGAGATGCATAATTATTATTGTTATGCGGTCAAAACTTTCTGTATAATTATGTATGTATCAATTTCGCCATAAACATGCATGTAGTTTTTAAGTGAGATTCTAATAAGTTATAGACCGCTGCTCACTTGCTCTCATTAAAGAGTCGCCACTGTATCAAGCCATACTCAAATACAAGACTTTTGTAAATTGAAATCTGTTTAGTACACTAATTTTAACAGTCCTTATTTATTATTGTAACAATACTTAATTAATAATTGTGAAATTAATAAGAATTCTTAGCAATAACGATTCATAAATAAATAACAATAACACTAGTATAATAAAATTAGACACTTTGTTCAAAATGTAAACCGTTCTTTTCAATACACATTTCACAGCGACGTACAATAGAACGTCTTAAGTTAACTAAATGATGCACCCTTATTTCATTGCAACAAAATATGATACTCCTTGGCAAACAAGTAAGTATTAAATTTTATATTTTGAAACGACAGTTTGACTTTTTACAAACACTTGCTTCATCTTGAATAATTTCACTGTTATTAATTATTGTTTTTAAGTTCAAAAAGTTATTTCATTTGATTTGCCAGCTTTTAATTAGTGTAACATGCCGGTTACATTTACAAATAGCGAACAAGCCGACATTCATTTTATTTATGGGTTCGCAAATGGGAATTCGAGTATCGGAGAAGATTTCCAAATAGACGACAACCTCATCATTCCGTTTTTGTAAGTATCTATCGTCGATTTGTTAACCAGGGTTTGGAAAATGTACATGGGGGCCGACAGAACAACCGTGGACGAGATAGAATTGGAGAGGGTATATTGTGTGAATTTAATAGGAACCCCACGACAAGTACTCGACGTACTGCTGTTGCTCTTGGTATTTCCCAAAGTAAAGTTTCCCGGGTTTTAAAACGGGATCACAGACGCCCATATCATTTTCAACCTGTTCATGGTTTATGTCCAGGTGACGCCGAACGAAGACTTAATTATTGTAGGTGGGTTCTTAACTCCATTCAAAATAATAGAGATTTCTTATCCAACATACTGTGGACTGATGAATCCTGTTTTACTCGTCGTGGTATCGTAAACTTTCACAATCTGCATATATGGGCACATGAAAACCCACATGCCATTCGACCAAGAAGTTTTCAACATGAATTTAGTACAAATGTCTGGATTGGAATCTACGGCAACCACGTGTTTGGACCTTATTTCTTGCCACAACGTGTAAATTCAGAAAATTTCCTACAATTTTTAGAAGAAGAACATGTTAATATGTGGGAAGACATTCCTTTGAATTTAAGAGGACATTCTTGGTTTCAGCTTGATGGATGTCCGGCCCATTATGGCAGAAATGTAAGAAATTGGCTAAACAATAACTACCCGGGGAGGTGGATAGGTCGTGGAAGTCCAGTGGCGTGGCCTCCTAGATCCCCCGGTTTTTTACGCCACTTGACTTTTTTGTGTGGGGATTCATGAAGGAAAAAGTGTATACCACTCCGGTTAATACACTTGAAGAACTTCACAATCGTATCAGAGATGCTTGCAATGAAATAAGGGTGCATTATTTAATTAACTTAAGACGTTCTATTGTACGTCGCTGTGAAATGTGTATTGAAAAGAACGGTTTACATTTTGAACAAAGTGTCTAATTTTATTATACTAGTGTTATTGTTATTTATTTATGAATCGTTATTGCTAAGAATTCTTATTAATTTCACAATTATTAATTAAGTATTGTTACAATAATAAATAAGGATTGTTAAAATTAGTGTACTAAACAGATTTCAATTTACAAAAGTCTTGTATTTGAGTATGGCTTGATACAGTGGCGGCTCTTTAATGAGAGCAATTGAGCAGCGGTCTATAACTTATTAGAATCTCACTTAAAAACTACATACATGTTTATGGCGAAATTGATACATACATAATTATACAGAAAGTATTGACCGCATAACAATAATAATTATGCATTTCTTTTTATACGAGGATAGTAACAATGGATACTAAAAAAAACCGATAACCTACCTATTTATAAATGAAAATGTATTTGAAATTTTAAAGAAACGATCGTTAGGTACTAAAATGGCTCTAAATGTTTTATTATATCTTTTTTATTAAAAACTTTATATTCAATTATTCACATAAAGCACATTACTTAACTTATTACCACATCAAACACTAAAAATCAAAATAACTCGGAAACGCACAGGAATTTCGAAACAGAAGAAGGTACATTATTTTTGTTATACTGTATGTAGATAATGAAAACAACAGTTTTTTTAAAAAATAGTCATTGACGTAGAAGTTCTGTTTATGAAAGAGGTTGAGCACCCCCTCCACTCCGCCACTGTGCAAGTTTGTGAACATTCTTATCGCTTGTTTTATGCCTCTTAATTAATAGACATTATCCCCCCAACATGAAAAAATCTAAGCATTCGTTTATGAGTTATAATGAAAATTTGAGAAAAAAAAATTATATTCAACATCCTGTATCTCGAAAACGAAGCCTTCTACGACATATGTTTTTAGGAACTTTTCTTTTTAGAAACATGTGTTCTGTCTCCTGTTAAAGTTTGTCTACAAAAAACTGACCCACTCTATATATGTATATATATATATATATATATATATATATATATATATATATGGGGTATCCAGAAACTTTGCGTAGTGATTCTAGACCCAAAAATAAGAAAAAAAGTTCATATAAACCCAGGTCCGGAAACTCTTCGTTTATAGGACTTACAGGGTGTGAAAAAATTTTATTTTCCTCGGTTTTATGGCGATATTTTGCGAACACATTTGAATATGGCCCTGAAATTTGGAGCACGGGGGTTTTTGTGGTCGAGAAACTTAAATATTTTATTGATTTTGATGCTGCCTGCAGAGGGCGCCATCTACAGTGGTATGCTAAAAGTTAATTGGCCTTAACTTTTTTACCACCCGTTATATTGACGTTCTGTTGGAATTATTTTGTTCCCTTTTCAGTTCTAAGCAAAAAAGGTATACTTGGTCGATGCCTCTCAGATCAACCGTTTTCGAGATATTGGTTGATGAACAGTTCAATTTAATTCCCTATAATCCTTAGCTAATTGGAATTAAAAATCAAAGTAACGTATGTTTGCATTTTTATTTTAACTTCGAATTAAGAAATAAATAATAAAACTAAAAAAATAAATGTTACAAAAGGTGTTCCACATGATGACCATTTGTTCCGATACATAATCTCACTCGTTTTGATAATGAGCGGCGAATCCCTGAACATATTCCCACATTATTTCTGAAGGTATCGCAGGCATCTACAGTGGTATGCTAAAAGTTAATTGGCCTTAACTTTTTGACCACCCGGTACATTGACGTTCCGTTTGAATTAGTTTGTTCCCTTTTCAGTTCTAAGCAAAAAAGTGTACTTGGGCTATGCCTCTCAGATCAACCGTTTTCGAGATATTGGTTGATGAACAGTTTAATTTATTTAACCAACTATTGAATCTCTTGCCATTTTAGCAGGCTTTGACTAAAACAAAATGACAAGTTGTTGCTTAGATACACAAATGTATTTATGACATTTGTTGTTACTCTGTTGATACAGCGTCCCAAATTTCAAATTAACATAAAACCGAGGAAAATAAAACTTTTTCACACTCTGTAGGTCCTAAACGAAGCGTTTCCGGCCCTGGGTTTGTATGAACTTTTTTTCTTATTTTTGGGTCTAGAATCACTACGCATAGTTTGTCCGTAGAGTTTCTGGACACCCTGTATATATATATATATATATATATATATATATATATATATATATATACATATATACATATATAAGTTCAGTTTAATAATCATTAATTGTATTTTATTTAAAATTAACTTTTAAAGTACATACAGTAAAATATTAACTCGAGTGGGACTTGAACCCACGACCTCCACTTTGCTAGAGTGGGGCTCTTCCATCTGAGCTATCGAGGAGGCAAGTCACAATCGATTCAAACTTAAACTGTATATACTTCCCTAGTTACGATGTATTATAATTTTTATACACACAATGAAGGATCACAATCAACTTTTTGTGAATGTCAAACTTACAGTTTAAGTTTGAATCGATTGTGACTTGCCTCCTCGATTGCTCAAATGGAAGAGTCCCACTCTAGCAAAGTGGAGGTCGTGGTTTCAAGTCCCATTCGAGTTAATCTTTTACTGTATGTACTTTAGAAGCTAAATTTTAATTTTAAAACTGTACTTCTGTGCGTTCATTAAAAAAAAACAATTTTTATATGGTGTATATGGTGTAAAGGGCGGCGAATATTATTTTTAACCCGGGGCGGCTAAATTGCTAGATCGGGCCCTGATTACTACTGACGAAGATAACTGTAAGTGTTATATTAAATATAAAAATACACCATAAAAAACCCAAAGAAATAAGTATTTTAAATATTTTGTACATAAATTTTTGGGTTGGTATCAACAGTTTTCAAGAAATTAACCACATGTCACTTTTGATTAGTGTCTCTTATTCATCCATATATAGAACTTATGGATTAGAATCGTGAGAATTTTTTTATTAATTCACATACTTCAACAAGTGTCTGAATTTTGTGTTTACTTCGCACTTTGGAGCATTTTTTTTTATTAAACAACTTACTCATATTTAGGTATAAGTTTAGGGGATAAGTGTAAGTTAAGAGATATGTTATTTTTAGGATCTTGTTAGAAATTTAATTTTACGAGTAACTCTGCAAGGCCTCATATTTACCTTAGGTATCAATCTTTTCTGTATGTTCCTTTTCGTTTAAGCCAACCTTTGATAAAACCGCTGGTAAAAGGTAATTTAAATGTTTTATCTAAATTCGTACTCAACACGTACATAGATTGTTTACTTTTCGCTTTATAAACGTTTCATTGTTTTACTACACTACTTGTTTTCCACTATATTAAGCTTTAATTCATGGTTATTGGATATTTGTATGTATTTAACAGTTTTCTACATATTTGATATCAATTTGTATAGTTCAAAGTCTGAAAAGGATGTTAACTAGTAACCACTTGTTAAATATGTTTAATTAAACATTATGGTAAAAATCTGTTTTAAATGACCCCAGAGATAAAAATCAAGGAAGTTCAGATCAAGAGACCTTGCAGACCAATGAACTGGAGACTGTTTCTGACTATTTACCTATTATTAAAATTATTATTGAATCATCAAGGGGTTTTTCCTATATGCGGCGGTGCCTTGCCATGTTGATGCCACATTCTATTCCTTAAGTTGAGAGGTATATTATCTATCATATTTAGCAAATGATTTTCTAAAATTTCCAAACATGAATTAGCATTTAACCGTTGTATTAGTGATAATCTTCCTCTAAAATTCCTCATCAACGATTAGTAGGAAATCTACGCTAAAGCTACGACCTCTCACAGCGTGAAGATCTTGTAGTGATCAGATAGGGCTGTTACGAAAATTGATATTTCTATCTCAGATCAAAATAGATTTATCGGACCATAAGGTTTCTCGAATAAATTCTGGATTTTAATTTTGCTGTTCTAATAACATTGAGAAAAAACCATATTCTCGCGGTCTTTGATACGAATCGAAAAAGGCTAAATAAATGCCGTTTGTTTGAAAATCTCCCCTGATATTCCCCACAAACGGCAAGAGCATTTCCGTCCCAAAACCGTAAACATAAATAATATCAGCGTATTCTTCATTTTTTATGTATTTTAGAAAATAACGGATTTTAATGTATCTATTTTTTTTAAAGTTTCCGTTTAAGATTTCGTGAAAAACGAAATATTCATATGAAGCATTCGTTTGAATATCTATGTTAACACTAAGTAAGATTTAAAATTTTGTTAAAACCTTTGGTTAGTAATCTGTTTTGCTATTTATTTACGGCCATCAATAAAATATAATTTTTCATAAAATATGACCATTTGCATTTGCATTTGCATTGTTCATAGGCATTTATTGGCAATTCATTATCCCTCTATCCATCCTCCTAAGTGTTCCTGAGTGCTTTAGCACGATAGGCCTTATTTAGCCTGTTCAGGTCCACAATCATAAAAAAAAAAATAAAAAAATACTCCACATCTTCTAGATCTCTTTCTTACATCAAACCCTCTTGTTTATAAAACTTCCGTTCTTTCGCCTTTAGGTCTTTCCGACCATTGTCTAATAAAAATCATTTCTACTGTACCTAATTCCACTGTTGTTCGCAAAACCGATAGAACCTTGTGGTGTTTTAAGTCAGCTCGATGGAGTGATTTACGGGATTTCTTTGCAACCTTTCCATGGCGTGAATATTGTTTTAAGTCGTCCTCTTCTTCGGACAGCGCTCTTTCAGTATCTCAAGTCATCCTCATGGGAATGGAGTTATACATTCCGAAAAAACAGTACCGTGTAGGTCATTCACGTTCCCAACCCTGGTTCAATAAGGCTTGTTCTGATGCAATATCTTTAAAAAATAAATGTTACATTAAATGGAAATCTAATAAATCGCTTCACAGTCATGTAGAATACATTGGTGCTAGAAATATCTGCAAAAGTGTCATCACTAAAACTAAAAAGTTGTTCGAACAACGAAAATGCAATGAACTAGCTACATCTCCTTTAGGCAGTCGTAAATTTTGGTCTTTAGCAAAAGCCATTAGTAAAAACTTTCATTTCCCCCCCTGACATCTATTGACGGATCGGTAGTTGCTGATTCTGTAGACAAACACCCCGAACTAGTACCAGTCCTATCTAAGCTCTATACGATCCCTATATCTTCTGGGGAATTCCCTTCATCATGGAAGTTAGCAAATGTTCAACCTATTCCCAAAAAAGGTGATAAGACCGATCCCTCAAATTACAGACCAATTGCCATCACTTCCATTTTGTCTAAAATCATGGAAAAAGCCATCAATCAGCAACTGCTCACGTTCCTTGAAACTAACAAACTCCTTAGTGACCACCAATATGGGTTTAGGCAAAGTCGTTAAACAGGCGATCTTCTTTCATATGTGACCCAAGTTTGGAACAATACAGTAGAGCAGTCCGGTGAAACAGTTGTAGTCGCTTTAGATATCTCAAAGGCATTTGACCAAGTTTGGCATAAGTGTTTACTTGCCAAACTCACCTCGTTTGGGTTAAATGATACGCTCATCAACTGGGTTTCTAGTTTCCTCGATAAAAGACGAATACGTGTCATAGTTGATGGCTTTATTTCAAAAGAAATTAGCATTAACGCGGGCGTACCACAGGGATCCGTTATAGCGCCTTCACTTTTTCTGCTGTACATAAACGACCTTATTTCTACAACAACTAACCCCATCCATTGCTTTGCTGACGATAGCACTCTTCACTGTAGTTCATCTCAGTCTACTAATAGTGATAATCCACCTTCTATGTCAAATCAAGAAATTAAAGCTGAAATGGCAAATTCAATCAACAAAGACATTCAACGTATTCTCGAATGGGGAAGCAATAATCTAGTTAAATTTAATGCTAACAAAACTCAGTGTTGCCTTATGTCCGCCAAAAAAGATCGATCATTTCCTGTTGTAAGTATGAATGGCTCAGTTCTTAAGTTTTCAGACTCTATTACTCTGTTTACTTCTGTCAGCTACCAAAACAGCTGTTCGTAAAATAGGCTTTTTGTACAGATCTAAGCAGTACTTTACCTCTCGACAACTCCTTCTGCTGTATAAGGCCCAAATTCGGCCTCATCTGAAATATAATTCTTACCTTTGGGTTAGTGCTCCCCAATACGCTCTCGATATCGTTGATCGTATTCAAAAGACAGCGATTAGGCTTATAAATGACCCGTCCTTAACTTCTCACATACAGTCCCTTGAGCATAGAAGGATGGTTTCAGTTCTTTCTTTGTATTATCGTTATTACAACGGCTATTGTGCTGGTGAATTACATTCTTTGATACCATCTCCGGCTATCTTTGCGAGGAACACTCGGTTCGCTCATTCACATCATCAGTATGCAGTACAAATCTCCACTTGTCGTACCAAACGGGCGCAATCCACATTTTTCTACACGGCTTCTAAACTCTGGAATGATCTCCCTAGTTCCTGTTTTCCTCTCACTTATGATATGAGAAAATTTAAGGTAGCTGTTCATAGGCATCTATTGGCAATTCATTATCCCTCTATCCATCCTCCTAAGTGTTCCTGAGTGCTTTAGTTCGATAGGCCTTATTTAGCCTGTTCAGGTCCACAATCATAAAAAAAAAAAAATTTATAATGTTATAAAATACTAAGTAAGGTTTAAAATTTTGTCTTCAGCAATACTATAAATTTAAATTTCTCGAACACGAAAGACATTCTGAAAAAATATATTCAGGCTTTTCGATTTATAACTAAAAATTGTATATCAGCTCTCATTTTTCGTATTTACTTATGAGACACTCTATATAGTTAAAATTGATTAACCGTACTGTATTCCATGTATCATAACAATTACAATATTTTAGTAGTAACGGAACATTATTTCTTTGTCAGATTTATTATGTCAAGTTTTTAGTTCTGAATGCTTTTACTACTTTCAAATTCAAGTTTTTCACAACTTGGCACTTACGCTGTAATTTGATTGAATGTTGTATTTAGACTGTGACATGTTTCACTGTTAACCTTCGTCCGTTACAGTGTTCTGATATGTCATTTTCTAGGCAGTTTAATGATATTTAATTTATTGCAGATTTAACTAGTCTTCAATCAAATAAAATTAGAATCCGAAATTGGCCTTCAAATGCATTTATCTAAATGTTATAGCCGGCTTACCTTCCCGTTTTCATTTTCATAAATTTGTTTGACAATTTAATTAATTTTTTTAACAATTATCGTTTACTAGCGTCGATAACTTCAATTGTTAGCGAAATGAAGTTTTGCGTTCTGACAGTACTTTAGTGTGAAAAGAACGGTTTTCAAAGTAAACCTTTCCTGATAACTTTTAAAGCAAAGTAAAACCCTCGTTTAGTACCACCAAGAACAATTGTGACACGTTTCCTTGTTGCAAGTATGTGCAGTACCTCAATTAGTTAAGAAAAGGATTGCTGAATCAAGACGTCTCGAATAAATAAGAAATTGTTTCTTTATTAATACTTGTTCATTAGTGAATGAATATAAAAGAGGTTTGATTTTGGACTAAATTAGCTAGTATGGGAAACATTCCGTATTCAGTTGTTTCTGTATTTTGGGTATAGATTTTAGGTACAGCAGGGCTAGATGAGGTAAGATAAGATAAGTTATAAAAACGTGTTAATGTAACAATATTTTCAGGTTTCCAATTTGTGTATGGAAGGTTTTTCTTGTTTTAATGCGGATGATCTCCAATAATTTTATTTCTAAAGGACATACTCCACTAACACTGGTTTCAAAATTACGAATCATTAATCTAAAGTCAATAGTACAGAGATATCCTATTGTTTTATGTAAATCGTTTGACCAATATTGAAATTGATTAACCCAATTAATATTTTCCATTTATCTAGTGTGCTCTGGATGCTTTCCTAATTTATGCAAATTGAAATGCAAAGTATTTCTTGAAAATTCCCAGTCAATTCTTCTTCAGATATAAATGCCCAATCGCACTATTACCTAATAGTTTAGCCCATACGTCGATCTTTTCAACAGGTAAGACGCGTAAATTTGCATTCTCATATGTCGGTCACTCTTTCACAATATTCTATTCTTGTAGCTACTCAGTTCATGAACCATAGTAGTGGTACAGGTACCTTGTTTATGTTGTCCAATTTGCTTCTCAGCTAAACTACGCTGTTACCACATTTGCTTCTCGGCTAAGATACGGTGTTGTTCAGTTTGTCACTTAACTGAAACGGTTTGTTTGTTTCTGTGATTTTCCACACCGCGAGGATACTGCAACTGTTGCGCAAGGGGTGCGTGAACTTTCCTTCCATCTTAAGTGCTAAAATGCTACTAATACCCCACTAATTTCGCTCTCTCTTAAAATACCAACTTGAAATAAAGAAACAGGTATGGTTGATACATTTTTTACATATTCGCATAATACTACTTGTTAATAAAATAGATTAAACGAAAAATGCAAAATTGGTCGTTTTGCTCAAAGGTCCTCACTTCTCATGAATACTTTTGAATTAAGCCCCGCGTTGAATTGTGCGAAACGATACTCTTTTTTAAGGTAACAGTTCTAGGGTAGACAACATTTAAAATTTTCAAATTACACCAATTCACAGCCACCAAATTTCATGGTTATCATGTCAGTTTGAAGTACCCTAGTATTTCGTTTTTTACCAGCTCAGCCACATTATTAAACCGTTTGCAAAATGTCACTCAATTTATTGCATTTAAATCTATCATAACTCAAATTATTAAATTAATATAACTAATAAGGAATATTAAAAAATAAGTAGTTTTCCCTGGTGTAGATAGCTGCTATTGCAGCCGTCACTACTATTAACACTAAACCAATGAGGAAAAACTGCGGAAATTTTGTTCTCGCGTCAGTTGAAAGTTGTTTTAATGTTGGAAAAATGCATGAAGCAAATAATGGAAATGAAAAACTCGTCACAAGACAGTATTAGACCTTAAGCCAAAAAGACACTCGGAAACAATATGGCGAAAAGTCGAAAATGTCCATTCAAACAATATGGCAGAACACCGGCAGCAAGACGACTAATAACTGAATCAAAATGGCGGAATAGAGTCTAGTAATAGAGGGTAAAAAAAGGGTTAAAGAAGAAGTGGATAAAAAACCGTTGCAAAAGATGTCAGACTTTAAGCCAGATGAAATGTGTGAAAGCAATAAAAAGGCAATTAAAAGTTAATTAATAAGGAAATCAATGTTCACTCAAGTGCATCACTCCTACTCTGGATTAATACCTATAATACCACATTACATATTTTTTCTGTAATCGATGCATCTTTTTAATAAGAAAAGTTATTATTTAATTTTACCGGTAGCATCCCTGCTTACGCGCTGTGTAAAACTTCTAAACAAAAAAAATAATATACTACTGATTTTTCCAAAATTAATATTACTTTACTAATTTGCTATTTATCTCTTAATAAAAAGAGTTTTTGGATTTAAAAATAAAAATGAACCTTGAACTGGTTTTTACGTGTATACCGCTAATATTCAAAGAATTCATAAAACGTATTTTCCAGAGAATTAACTTTGTCTAAGTTATAAACTGAATAAATATTAGAAAACCAAATGAATTTTTTATTTTGAACAAATTAATTGTCTGAAGGAGATGTATTATGTATTCTAAGAATAGTAGTGAAATAATCAGACCAGTAGATGAATGTGTTTTAATGTCTTAGTTAAAACTGTTCAACAAATAAACTCAAAAGATTAATTTTATAATAGTATATTAAAAAACATGGTTGATAAGACCAGTCTTGAAGCGCGAATTCTGGTTTAAAAAACGAGAGATGTAGCCATGAGTTTCTTAAAGAATGAGTGTTTCAAGGTCTTATGGAACACGTTTTTTATGCTATATTGTGAAAAATTTCGTTTTTATGCCGTTTTTAAACCAAAAATTTGACTTTAGTTGGTTGCTTGGTAACTTCTTACTTTTATAAGTAAACTATACGGTCTCGAATTTGTTCATTGTTCAAAGTTTTTCACTGTTTTTGACACATTTTGTGAGAGTGACAATCATGATATAATTTCGGATCAAGCTTTGCCAACCTAAAAATTTCCGTAAAATATTACGTGAATCAATGGCCATAATGACGTTGTTTTTCTTAACATGTCTATTACAGAATCACTATAGAAGCAAATTACAAAAAGGTTATTAGAAAATTAATATTAATACTACAATATTTGGTGTGGAACAACACACGACCGCCTACCTAAAAAGTGAGAACTAAAAGAAATAAATTTTAATAACAATTTTTTAACCCCTGACGAAAAAAAAAGGAAAGGTGTTATAAGTGTACCGTGTGTATGAATATACTCATGTACCTATGTATCTGTGAATCAGTGTATCTGTGTACCTGTGTTTCTGTGTATTCGTGTATCTGTGTATCTTTGTATCTGTAAATCTGTGTATCTGTGTATCTGTGTACCTGTGTATCTGTGTATCTGTGTATCTGTGTATCTGTGTATCTGTGTATCTGTGTATCTGTGTATCTGTGTATCTGTGTATCTGTGTATCTGTGTATCTGTGTATCTGTGTATCTGTGTATCTGTGTATCTGTGTATCTGTGTATCTGTGTATCTGTGTATCTGTGTATCTGTGTATCTGTGTATCTGTGTATCTGTGTATCTGTGTATCTGTATATCTGTGAATCAGTGTATCTGTGTACCTGTGTTTCTGTGTATTCGTGTATCTGTGTATCTTTGTATCTGTATATCTGTGTATCTGTGTATCTGTGTATCTGTGTATCTGTGTATCTGTGTATCTGTGTATCTGTGTATCTGTGTATCTGTGTATCTGTGTATCTGTGTATCTGTGTATCTGTGTATCTGTGTATCTGTGTATCTGTGTATCTGTGTATCTGTGTATCTGTGTATCTGTGTATCTGTGTATCTGTGTATCCTTGTATCCATGTATCCGTATATCCGTGTATCTGTGTATCTGTGTATCTGTGTATCTGCGTATCTGTGTACCTGCGTATCTGCGTATCTGCGTATATGCGTATCTGCGTATCTGCGTATCTTCGTATCTGCGTATCTGCGTATCTGCGTATCTGCGTATCTGCGTATCTGCGTATCTGCGTATCTGCGTATCTGCGTATCTGCGTATCTGCGTATATGCGTATCTGCGTATCTTTGTATCTGCGTATCTGCGTATCTGTGTATCTGTGTATCTGTGTATCTGGTATCTGGTATCTGTCGTATCTGCGTATCTGTGTATCTGTCGTATCTGCGTATCTGTGTATCTGTGTATCTGTGTATCTGTGTATCTGTGTATCTGTATCTGTGTATCTGTGTATCTGTGTATCTGTGTATCTGTGTATCTGTGTATCTGTGTATCTGTGTATCTGTCGTATCTGGTATCTGTATCTGCGTATCTGTGTATCTGCGTATCTGGTATCTGTATCTGTATCTGTCGTATCTGTCGTATCTGGTATCTGCGTATCTGCGTATCTGCGTATCTGCGTATCTGCGTATCTGCGTATCTGCGTATCTGCGTATCTGGTATCTGCGTATCTGCGTATCTGCGTATCTGGTATCTGTCGTATCTGTGTATCTGCGTATCTGTATCTGTGATCTGGTATCTGTGTATCTGTCGTATCTGCTGTATTGCGTATCTGCGTATCTGCGTATCTGCGTATATCCGTATCTGCGTATCTGCGAATCTGCACATATGCGTATCTACGTATCTGCGTATTTGTGTATCTACGTATCGGCGTATCTGCGTATCCGCGTATCTCCATATCTGCGTATCTGCGTATCTGCGTATCTGTGTATTTGCGTAACTGAGTATCTGTGTATCTGATGTATCTGTGTATCTGTGTATCTGGTATCTGCGTATCTGCGTATCTGCGTATCTGCGTATCTGCGTATCTGCGTATCTGCGTATCTGCGTATCTGCGTATCTGCGTATCTGCGTATCTGCGTATCTACGTATCTGCGTATCTGCGTATCTGCGTATCTGCGTATCTGCGTATCTGCGTATCTGCGTATTGTGTATGTACGTATCTGCGTATCTGCGTATCTGCGTATCTGCGTATCTGCGTATCTGCGTATCTGCGTATCTGCGTATCTGCGTATCTGCGTATATGTGTATCATGTGTATCTGTGTATCTGTGTATCTGTGTATCTGTGTATCTGTGTATCTGTGTATCTGTGTATCTGTGTATCTGTGTATCTGTGTATCTGTGTATCTGTGTATCTGTGTATCTGTGTATCTGTGTATCTGTGTATCTGTGTATCTGTGTATCTGTGTATCTGTGTATCTGTGTATCTTCGTATCTGCGTATCTGCGTATCTGCGTATCTGCGTATCTGCGTATCTGCGTATCTGCGTATCTGCGTATCTGCGTATCTGCGTATCTGCGTATCTGCGTATCTGCGTATCTGCGTATCTGCGTATCTGCGTATCTGCGTATCTGCGTATCTGCGTATCTGCGTATCTGCGTATCTGCGTATCTGCGTATCTGCGTATCTGCGTATCTGCGTATCTGCGTATCTGCGTATCTGCGTATCTGCGTATCTGCGTATCTGCGTATATGGGCATATGTTTATCTGTGTATCTGTGTATCTGTGTATCTGTGTATCTGTGTATCTGTGTATCTGTGTATCTGTGTATCTGTGTATCTGTGTATCTGTGTATCTGTGTATCTGTGTATCTGTATCTGTGTATCTGTGTATCTGTGTATCTGTATCTGTGTATCTGTGTATCTGTGTATCTGTGTATCTGTGTATCTGTGTATCTGCTGTATCTGGTATCTGTGTATCTGCTATCTGGTATCTGCGTATCTGTGTATCTGTGTATCTGCGTATCTGTGTATCTGTCGTATCTGCGTATCTACGTATCTGCGTATCTGCGTATCTGCGTATCTGCGTATCTGCGTATCTGCGTATCTGCGTATCTGCGTATCTGCGTATCTGCGTATCTGCGTATCTGCGTATCTGCATATCTGCGTATCTGCGTATCTGTGTATCTGTGTATCTGTGTATCTGTGTATCTGTGTATCTGTGTATCTGTGTATCTGTGTATCTGTGTATCTGTGTATCTGTGTATCTGTGTATCTGTGTATCTGTGTATCTGTGTATCTGTGTATCTGTGTATCTGGTATCTGGTATCTGGTATCTGGTATCTGCGTATCTGCGTATCTGCGTATCTGCGTATCTGCGTATCTGCGTATCTGCGTATCTGCGTATCTGCGTATCTGCGTATCTGCGTATCTGTGTATCTGCGTATCTGCGTATCTGCGTATCTGCGTATCTGCGTATCTGCGTATCTGCGTATCTGCGTATCTGCGTATCTGCGTATCTGCGTATCTGCGTATCTGCGTATCTGCGTATCTGCTTATCTGTGTATCTGTGTATCTGTGTATCTGTGTATCTGTGTATCTGTGTATCTGTGTATCTGTGTATCTGTGTATCTGTGTATCTGTGTATCTGTGTATCTGTGTATCTGTGTATCTGTGTATCTGTGTATCTGTGTATCTGTGTATCTGTGTATCTGTGTATCTGTGTATCTGTGTATCTGTGTATCTGTGTATCTGTGTATCTGTGTATCTGTGTATCTGTGTATCTGTGTATCTGTGTATCTGTGTATCTGTGTATCTGTGTATCTGTGTATCTGTGTATCTGTGTATCTGTGTATCTGCGTATCTGCGTATCTGCGTATCTGCGTATCTGCGTATCTGCGTATCTGCGTATCTGCGTATCTGCGTATCTGCGTATCTGCGTATCTGCGTATCTGCGTATCTGCGTATCTACGTATCTGTGTGTCTGTGTATCTGTGCATCTGTGTATCTGTGTATCTGTGTATCTGTGTATCTGTGTATCTGTGTAACTGTGTATCTGTGTATCTGTGTATCTGTGTATCTGTGTATCTGTGTATCTGTGTATCTGTGTATCTGTGTATCTGTGTATCTGTGTATCTGTGTATTTGTGTATCTGTGTATCTGTGTATCTGTGTATCTGTGTATCTGTGTATATGTGTATCTGTGTATCGGTGTATCGGTGAATCCGTGTATCCGTGTAGCCGCGTATCCGCGTATATCTGTGTATCTGTATATCGGTGTATCGGTGTATCGGTGTACCGGTGTATCGGTGTATCGGTGTATCGGTGTATCGGTGTATCGGTGTATCGGTGTATCGGTGTATCGGTGTATCGGTGTATCGGTGTATCCGTGTATCCGTGTATCCGTGTATCCGTGTATCCATGTATCCGTGTATCCGTGTATCCGTTTATCCGTGTATCTGTGTATCCGCGTATTCGCGTATCCGTGTATCCGTGTATTCGTGTATCCGTGTATCCGTGTATCCGTGTATCCGTGTATCCGTGTATCCGTGTATCCCTGTATCCGTGTATCCGTGTATCCGTGTATCCGTGTATCCGTGTATCTGTGTATTGGTGTGTCTGTGTATCTGTGTATCTATGTATCTGTGTATCTGTGTAGCTGTGTATCTTTGTATATGTGTATCTGTCTGTGGCATCGTATCTTCTAAAGGGATGAACCACTTTTAATTTAGATTTGAAAGGTAACTTAATCAATAGTGTTCTTAGCTATGACTTAAGAAATTTGTTTTGCTGTTTACAGCTTTTTTTTTCAATTTTGTGGAATTTGTTGTTTTTGGTTTTTATCAAATATTTCTGCAAATTCAAATATATAAAACACTGGGACATATATCTTGAAATCATAAATTAATTATGTTCTGAACAATTTCTGACGGCAAAAATTCATAATGCGGAATTAAAGGGATTGTACAGATGTTTGCGATATCTGAATAAGGATGAATTTTATACAAAAGTGTGGACATATTTCCTAAAGAGAAATTAATTTTACATAACCTTTTTTTATAAAGTGTCTTAATTCGAAATCAAATAAGCATTACAAGTTATTTAGATAACATTGAAAATACTTATACTACTTTATCCAGATGATTTAATTTTGTTTTTCTTTTTAAGGTTTCTTAATAGAAAGCCAAACAAGTCTAAGTATGTATTAAGTAGGACTTAAATTGCCTTAAACTAATTATCGATATTTGGTATGAGTGGTGGGTTTGGAATTTTTTTTCAAGTTAGCGTCATGTCTATTGGCCTCCATCTGACATGAAAGCTTCAACATCTATTTGACATAAGCTATTGTTGTTTTTAGAATGTTACCTGTTTTCATTATGAACGTATTACAAATACCCAAAATAAATGTATTATTTCATTTCCAATTTATGGGTTGAAAGGAAGTGTGTTGTGTTTCACCAGATATCGTAGTATGTGTTTTTGAGGCATTTTTTAAGAACTAAGTAAAATGTTATTGCGAAACCTAATTTTCGAAGTTGCACATTTTGTTTCAGAAAGTGCTTTGATCGGAATCTGTTTGTGCCGGATAGCTTATGCTAATAAAATTTAAAATCGTGATACTCAACACGCTAATACGTTTACGAGTTAAATAATATATATCAGTTTCATATAAATAGAGATACAATGAATGAAATTTAAAAAACCGCACAAGTAAATATGTGAAATTGGCATACAAAAAAACAAGAGTATTCATGTTTCTGCGTCGTTTTTTTTTTTTTTTTTTTTGAAAACGCTCCAGATAATCAGTTTTAATGATAAAAATGAATTTATGGTTTCTAGTGTTTTAGAGACCATATTCCAGGTGGAATTTATATTGGGAGTAGCTAGAGCATTTAGTGGTAACAAATTAATGCAATTAGTGATTAATGGTATTCTAAACTTAAATTTACATTTTTAGTTAATGTGAAAAATAACAGATCATTTATTGTTAAAGCGTAATCAAATTGAGTATGTCTTATTATTTAAAAAACCTACTTTTTTGTTCCAGTATGAAGATGTTAAACCACCTACCCAGTTGGAAAATGCTTCGTTTTTTGCATTGGATGACTCTGGTACAAACGTAAAACGTTCTAAAAGGTTCACGCTGAGTAAAATCTACAGTAGTTTCTAACGGTTATGTTAAATCTCTCTCAATAATATTAATGAAAATGGTTCTCAGCGAGGTGAAGATCCTAATGTTTCTAAACCTTCATCTTCTGTTTCAAACACCTTCACTCAGAGATGGGATGAGTTTATTCTTTCATGTAATTTCGTTAATTGGTAGAATGTACATATAAATGTAACCATTAATAAAATTCCCTGCAAACTTCGGTTTTCTATCATTTTTAACCCCAGCGATATTAATAACTATGTGACTAATTAGGAAAAGCTTCATTTTGTGTTACAAGCGCGATAATTGCGTGGAGCGTAGCGGTATGACATGAGTTGCACAAAATAATTTTTTTCCTAATTTTGTTATATTAAAAATTATTTTTGACTACACAGTTATAATTACGATAATGTTCATAATGATGACAATAATAATAGGATAGAAATTACAGTAAGTTTAAAAATAGTCGTAATTATTTTAATAATAGCCATAAATAGAAAATGCTATTATACTACTTTTCAGAGAATCGTTTATTAATGGGAATCATTAAGCAACTCCAAATCATGCATTAATAGGGTTTATTAATAAACCATTTTAAAGAAGTTGATAGGTATGAAACATCTAACAATGAATGTCTGCGCTAAGGAATAAGAACTGTCAGACGTTCTATACTTTCATTACGAGATGGCAGCCTGATCAACATAAAATTTTCACTTTGGGAAAACCAGAAAGTTAAAGAAGGCGATTCTCTGAAAATATTGTAACCAACTCGTGTATTAATGTGCGATTAACGATCTCGTCGTTAATCGCTTTCATTAATACACTTGATGGTTAAATAACTATTAAAATAACACAACTATCTATTATTTTATGGAATTGTGTTTAAATCAACGATGACCATCATGTCGCTTGTCAGTTTGATATTTTTCGAAATTTGGTCAGCTAAATTTTTTATTTGATAATTTCTATATTAAATAAGAAAAAATATCTTTAATTACTTAGTTCTTTTAATTAGTTTTAATTAAACTAAACTACTACAGTCCGCGCGGCCAAAGAATGCCTGAATGTTGGATGCGCATTAGTCCAACTTCAAGTCTCTTAAGCGCGGCATGTCAGTGGCGTCGCCACCAAAAGCGCGTCCCGTTTATTATCATGTATTACACTAATTAACCCTAGATTGCCACCGTTAAAAATATATATGATTTTGCCAACAATACGTAAATTTTACGTGTATTACAAACATATGCAAAAATTGGTTTATATCATTTGATTTGAATTGAAAATAAGAGTAATAATTACATTATCTAGCTTTCGGAACTTTATTTAAAAATAACAAATATTTCCTAAAACAAATATTTCCTAAACCTAAAATAAACGAAATAACCAAAAAAATACACATAAAAAGACTACTTAGACTTAGATTCAGCGCATTCATTACAAATTTTTATTTGGTGCTCTGCACAAAGAGGTCTTGGACAATTTTGACAATATGTTGTTGTCATTCTTCTTTTGACGTAAGGGCACTGGCTACAATACGTTCGCTTTCCTTTAGAGTTTCCCTTTAAAGTCTTATTTTCTTCTTGAGAACTTTCACTCAAAGTACTTGAAATAGTTGTTTTCAATGTAGGAATTTGCAGTCTTGTTGATAGCCATGGTTTTGATAGTTGCTCGTGAAGCTTTATCATGTAATTCAACCTGGATCCCGATTTTTTTCCAGCAAATGCCATATTATGATTGTAAATGATATATGAATTTATACCGGCAATATTCAACATATTATAGAAAACACAGAGAGGTCAACGTCTTGTCTTTCTGTTGCAGCACATATTGGAAGTCATTTGATCTAGAGCATCTACTGCTCCTTTAGTAGCATTGTATACATGTATTATTTCTGGTTTTGACGTGGCAGCGTTCAATACATTTGTATTATGCATTGATGACAATAACAGGACGTTCTTGTTTGCCTTTGGTTTGTAGGAAACCAGAGTAGTGTTTTCAGTAAAAACGGCCACCGATGTTCCGTTGGGTCTCGAATTTATGTTTAGCAGCTCTTGAGGTATCTGTCTCTTATTTTTTCTAATCGTACCGACGACTGTTAGTTTGTATGGAGATTCAAGAAGTTTGTCGACTAGTGGAACATTGGTGAACCAGTTATCCATTGTAATATTTCTGTGACTACCCCAAACTGGTCTACTAAGTAGTTCTACAAAGTAATCTGCCAAGGGAGCTTCATTCCTATTAGTGGATTTTCCTAGGTAAGGACTTGCGTTAAGGAGATATTTTGTTGCAACATCACACATCATAAGGATTTTTATGCCATATTTGTTGGGTTTATTTGGCATATACATTCTGAACGGACATCTACCTCGAAAACCTATCAATTGTTCGTCAATGCATAAATATGCGCTGGGCTTATAGTGTTTGGTACAGTTATTTATAAGTTCATCCCAAATATCGGAAATCGGAGCAAAAGTGGATGTACATCTTCGTTCTGCCCTTGTAGCTGCATCATCAAATCTCAGCGCATTTATTAAAAGGTTGAATCTTGTTCTACTCATGGTGGCACGGTAATTGGAACCAGATAATGAATCGTCGAAAAGCATTTCAGCCGTAAGGTGGTTGTCTTTGAGTGCCGAGGCTAAAATTAATATACCTAGTAAAGCCTTTAGTTCGCTCATTGACGTTGGCGAGGTGGAGGCGTTTTTGACTTTGTATTTTTCCCGCAATTCAAATATTTTTTCATTAGTGTGAATCAATTCGTCGGTAAGTATATCGTCGCTAAGGAATAAACTGAATGCGCTGATAGGTTCGATGGCATCTTTGGCTTCGCCTGTTGTACCGGGTCTGATATACACAACATTTTTCCTTGGGGTCTTTTGGTTTTCGGTATTTCTTGGAGCCAAGCCGTACCACTTGTAACCATCTTTACCCAAAAAAATATTTGGCATTGCCTCTGCTGGGTCTGGGGCTGGGTCTGGGATGTTCTGAGAAGTAATAGGTGATAGCGCTTGCAAGTCCATATTGCTGGATGTTGATGCTTCTTCATGGGTTCTAGCTTTTTGATCAGAAGATTTAGAAGTGCTTGGTCTCTTTATTGCAACCCCACACTTCTTGTAAATCTTTCTCGTATTGATCTTCGTCGATCGGGTCTGGAACTTAATTTTTGTCTCTAATACTGTCGTCGCTGTCATAGTCCCAGTCTGCTTCAATTTGATGGTCGTCATCTTCGAGGTCGCTTATATCACTGAAGTCACTTGCCTGGAGAATTTCTTCTAAATCTTTATCAGATAGGTACTTTTGGAGCTCATTTTGAGCTGAAATAAACAAAAAAATCTAAAACCTAAAACATAATATGAGTAATGAGACTTACGTTATTGCCAACTATACGTAAAAAATACGTATAAAAAACATGCGATTTTGCCAACTATACGTAAAATTTACGCGCGGTCAATTACTCTTTATTCGATCACGCACAAACCGAAACTGCAAAATTCAAGTCGCGTCGGCGTTTGAGGGTTGAGGTAGTGGGGGAAGCACTGCTAGAGCGGCGGAACGCGGATTCCATAAATAATCGAATTATTTCATATTTAATAAAACGTCTACGTAAATTTTACGTAGGTTGGCAATCTAGGGTTAATTATTTATTTCTGTTATTAATTTACATACGTACTTTAATTTAACTTCATTACAATTATTGCAACAAAACGACAGTGAACCATTTTGTGTCCTATGTGAATTTTAAAGCTCATAATACTCAAATTTATTAGACCAATAATAATAATAATAATAATAATAATGTCTTTATTTGGACACAAAGAATATATATAAGCTAAATGACCAGCTGCTATGCGGATTACGATGTCCAAAGGGCGAAGTTCACTTTCGGGATGCTAAATCCGTCAGTGCTCTTCCACTTAGCCCGACAAATTATAATTTACAATAGACGGATGAGCTGAGTATGAGTAATACATGCAATGAAAAAGTTTTAAATAAGGAAATGAAATGACAATAGAGATGAAATGGGACGTGTATATATGTAGTAACTTAACGGTGTCTAAGTGCACAGCAGGTTTTTACGAAGTGTTTTTTTAAAATTAGTTGGTGAAAGATGTTTGATACTCGACGGAAGTGAATTATATAAATTACATACATTGTATGAAAATGATTTTTTAAACAGCTCTAAATTATGTTTAGGAACAGTAATTAAATCCTTCCGCCGTATGTTGACATGATGTACATCAGTACGAAAGCAAATCTTATTATACAGATATGGAGGTGATTTATTCATATGTATAAACAACAAATACTTTCACACTACATAGTAAAATAAATAAGTAGTTTTGCGGCGCATGTAATGCTAATGGCATTTGCTTAAATTCTCATTAAAGAAATCCTAATAGTTCACATTCCTTAGTATCATTAACAACAGATTAGCAAATATTCAAAAATGTTTTTATTAGTTAATTCGTTTTCAACTGTGATTTAAAAGCGAGTGTGGAAATATGAGTTCTACATTGGGAAAAAGTGGCCAAGTAATAAGTGGTCAAACGCGTGAGGTGATATATAATGTGTACAGTTATTTGAAAAACTTACACCCCACATATACCTTGAAAAAATTAAAAGAAACCGTGTCTGAAGCAACAAAAGTGTCCGTTAGATCAGTGGCAAATATTATTAAAGAGGGTGAAGGTCCAACAGAAGAGGGAAAACCAAGATTTTCAACTCCAGGCAAGAAACGTCCGTCTCCTGTGACCGACTTGGAAGATTTCGAAAAGAGCCTTTTTCGCAATATAGTATATAATTTTCACAAGACCGAGTGTGCACGAGTGACAATTCTTGCTCTACGCGAGAAACTCCACAATGACTTAGGTTGGCAAGGTGGTGCTACATCTTTACATGGTATATTAAAAGACCTGGTATTTCAATGGCATCGAACTGAGAATAATAGAAAACTTTTAATAGAGAAGAACGATATAAGGACTCTAAGAATTACTTACTTACAAAAAATTCAATTCTACCGAGAATTAAATCATCCAATTGTATACATGGACGAAACATATGTTCATACTGGACACACACAATCAACGTCGTGGAGTGATGGCACAACTAACGGACTGCTGTCTGCAATTTCCAGAGGACCAAGAATGATCGTGGTACATGCAGGAGGTGAAGTGGGTTTTTTACGAGGTTGTAGTCTGATATTTAAATCAGGAACTAGCAGCGGAGACTATCACGACGAGATGAATGGTAGCAACTACGTAAAATGGTTACGTGAGAAACTTTTACCAAACTTGCCTCCACAATCGGTTTCGGTTATTGATAATGCGCCGTACCATAATGTTCAGGTGGATCGTGCTCCAACAAGTAAGTGGTTAATAGAGAAAAAGATACCGTTTACTTATTTTATGTACAGACCACAACTTTATGAAATAATTAAACTACACAAAAAGAAACATATAACGTACAAGTTTGATTGTGTATTAAGTAATGAAGGACATACGGTGCTGCGACTACCTCCTTGTCACCCGGAC
Source organism: Vesta saturnalis (assembly GCA_036346205.1). Lineage (NCBI taxonomy): Eukaryota > Metazoa > Arthropoda > Insecta > Coleoptera > Lampyridae > Vesta > Vesta saturnalis. The sequence continues at coordinate 1,697,578 of JARFJB010000960.1, read as the reverse complement.
TTAAACTCGATTGGGTTGATTTGGGCTCAAGTGAAAAATAATGTTGCAAAGAGAAATACCACCTTTAACTTCAACCACGTTAGAAGATTGTTGGAAGAAGAATTAGCGGCTGTTACTCAAGAAAACTGGCAAACGTGCTGTAAGAAGGTAATCGACCAGGAATAAAAATATTTAGAGAACGAAATACTGATTGACGTACAAGTCGAAAAACTGGTGATAAATTTGGAGGACGATTTAGAAACTGAAAGTGGCTGGTCTAGTGATGAATGATTGTATGACTTATTTGTTAGTAGTATTTAATATTATTATAGTAGGTAATTATCGCCGTTTGAGTAACTTTTCCCCAAAGTGTATGGAAATATAAAAATTGATTACCTAAGAAATATCATAATTTTTTTAAATCCTGAATAATACTCTTAAAATACAGCCTATTCTGTTTCTATAATTAAAAATCTAACTTTTTTGATTTTCATAAACGATTAAACTGTTGTGTTCATTTATAATTCAAATATAAACTTTATTACTTGTCAACATGGTTATTTTTTTATTTTATAAATGTTTAAACTATTACTGTTCATATGTAATTCAAATAAATAAAATATTTTAAAATTTCTTGTGGTTTGGTGACGAATAATTGAAAACGCGACACCGACGCCACTGGTAATGCTTTCAGTCGCTATTGCGTTAACGAGTGCGGCCGAATGCACGAATATCCATGCGCGCACGAGGCATTCTTTGGCCGCGCGAACTGTAGAAATTACTAAATTTTGTAACATTTCTGAATGTGGTCTACATATTTATAAGACGGAGGTATTAGATTTGAATTAGAAATAATGTTTTAGTAACAGTCCTGTTGAGACGATAATAAACATTACTGTATTTGGCTACTGTGTTTTACGGAATGTAAAGTTTAAAGTTGCTGTAAATGTATAACATGTAAATTTATGATATTTCGATGTTGCATTAAAGTGTAGAAGAAGAATAAGTATGTATATTTTTACTTGCATAAATGAGATAATATTGCTCATTGGAAAATTTTGTGTATGATCAAGTGCTGAAATTTATTGAATTTTGCGGAAACAAATTTCGCACACTTCCATAAAAAGTTGAAGCTAGATCTGGATGCTATGTGGAATAAGTATGGATGCGAAATTTAGATATTTCGCAGAATTATTAAGGTTTCAATAAAAATTTTCGTACTCAGCAAAGACGCACGTTAGAAACTTTTCTGGGATAGGCTGTTTTGGTTTGAACGGGATAGTTATGGTAACTTTTTGCAAGGCGGATGCCTGGGTATATATAAGGAAAGTGACAGGGTAGAATACAGGTTCAGAGTGACACCTCTAGGAGGGCGGTCGCGCGAAAGCATTTTGTAAGTTCTTAATTCTAAATAATATGTGTCACAGTACAGGGTGATTGAAATTGGACACTTTTGATAGGAAACACCAATATCTAGACAAGATAGAAACAAATTACGCGACACGTTACGAGCTCGGTTTTTGTGAGAAAGCGAATGCCGAAAACCCCACATCGATATCTTGAACGGTTTAAAAGATGCAGGTGATCTTCAGTTTTGACCATTTTTGACCAACCCCCATAACTTGCTTATTTACGAATATTTTTTGTGACTGTAATTCTTAAGGTACTTTTTGTAAAGATCCAATTGTATTCCAGGATTTTTGGTAAAAAAGTTGGTTTTGAAGCTGACATAATATTTTCCTTATGGACCAGCCTTTATGTTTTTGCATATTTCTTTTCGAAATAAAGTTACGATTAAAACGATGTGCACACTTGATATTTACAATTTTTTCATTTATACATAGTATTCCATGCCTAAAAACAATGAAAACAGCCCACATGTTATGTAAGGTAAGCAAACGCACACGCACACGCGCACGCACACCCACACGAACACGCTCACGCACACGCACACGTACGCTAACACGTACACACACGCACACACACACGCACACTTACACGCACACCCACACACACCCACACCCACACACCCACACACCCACACACACACCCACACACCCACACACCCAACACACACACACACACACAACACACACAACACACACCCACGCAGCACACATCCACACCACTGACACACACCACACACACACACACACAACACAACAGACACACACACACACACACACACACACAACACACACAACCACACACACACACACACACACACACACACACACACACACCACACACACACACACACACACACACACACACACACACACACACACACACACCCACACACTCACATACCCACACACTCACACACCCACGCAGCCACACATCCACACCCACTGACACACACCACACACACACACACACACACACACACACACACACACACAACACACACAACACACACAACGCACACACGCACGCACGCACGCACGCACACGCACGCACGCACGCACGCACGCACGCACAGCACGCACGCACGCACGCACGCACGCACGCACGCACGCACGCACGCACGCACGCACGCACGCACGCACGCACCACGCACGCACGCACGCACGCACGCACGCACGCACGCACGCACAGCACACCACACACACACACACACACACACACACACACACACACACACACACACACACAGACACACAGACACACAACACACACACACGACACACACACACACACACACACACACACACACACACACACACACAGACACACGACACACACACACACACACACGACGCACGCACGCACACACACGCACCACGCACGCCGCCAGGCACCACACACGCACACACGCACACACGCACACAGCACACGCACACACGCACACACGCACCACGCACACACGCACACACGACACACGCACACGCACAACGCACACGCACACACGCACACGCACACACGCACACACGACACGACACGCAGACACAGCACACACACACACACACACACACACACACACACACACACACACACACACACACACACACACACACACACACACACACACACACACACACACACACACACACACACACACACACACACACACACACACACACACACACACACACACACACACACACACACACACACAGACACAGACACACGACACAGACACACAACACACGCACGCACGCACACACACACACACACACAGACACAGACACACAACACAGCACGCACGCACGCACGCACGCACGCACGCACGCACGCGCGCGCCCAGGCACACACGCACACACGCACACACGCACACACGCACACACGCACACACGCACACACGCACACACGCACACACGCACACACGCACACACGCACACACGCACACACGCACACACGCACACACGCACACACGCACACACGCACACACGCACACGCGACCGCACGCCCACACGCCCACACACCCACACGCCCACACACACACACACACACACACACACACACACACACACACACACACACACACACACACACACACACACACACACACACACACACACACACACACACACACACACACACACACACACACACACACACACACACACACACACACACACACACACACACACACACACACACACACACACACACACACATACATACACACAAATTTGTCGCTTCATTTTTTTGCTACATTAATACATGGGTAAAAAACGGGAATCCGAGACTAGCCTAACTTAGTCTCTGTGATAAATGTTTATATAAGCTTGAACATTGCAATAAAAAACTTATTATATCTAATACGTATTAGATTTTGTTATATCTTAAATAGTAACTTACTTTTTAAAATAACTTTAATGAGAAAAGAGTATCAAATACTAAAAATACAATACTTAATAACAAAACAGGTAACTAGAGAAGATGCTCAAACAAGATAGGGTTCATATTTATGATTTTTTAAGCTTTGGCAAGCTATGGAATAGGGCAAACCTGTCCTTGCTGCTAGCTGTCTTATTGAAGTGATACTATTATTATCACCTAGCACACCTATTTCTTCCAATTCCCTATCACGACTAACATCATAAATTTTCAATCTAGGCTTCTAAAACGCACCATATGTTATTGGCTCCTTTTTAGTCTGGGAAATGTGTCCATATATGGCTGTTGTAGTTCTGGATATCGTTTCAAATAGAGTGCTCTGAATCATGGCAATTCTCGCTTGATTCAATAAAATATTTAAGTATGTCGAATTTTTCTTCATTTTGATACATTTTTAATAAAAGTAATAATATCCTAAAACAATACAAAAATTTGTCGAAAGCGTAAGACAAACTGTTATGCCTAACACTAAAGCTTACTTGTTTAATTCACGTTAAATAACATATGGGCTGTTTTCATTGTCTTTACACATGAAATACCATATATAAATGAAAAAATAGCAAATATCTCAAAAACGGCTGAACCAAAATATCAAGTTTGCATATCATCTTAATCATAACTTTATTTCCAAAAGGAATATGCAAAAAAATAAAGGGAGATCCATAAGGAAAAATACAAGTTTATGTGATTGTTTCAAAACCAAAAATCTTGGAACACAATTGGATTTCTTTCAAAAAGTCCCTTAAGAATGTTTTTACAAAACATAAGCAAGTTACGAGGGTTGGTCAAAAACGGACAAAACTGAAAACCACCCTGCATCTTTAAACCGTTCAAGATATCGATGTGCGGTTTTCGGCATTCTCTTTCTCACAATATCGAGTTCGTAACGTGTCGATTAGTTTGTTTCTATTTCCTCTAGAAATTGGTATTTCCTATCAAAAGTGTCCAATTTCAACCACCTGATATGTACTAGTTTACTGTAAAAACCCATTTCGTGGAAAAAATATTTAAACGTTTACAAATGAAATGATTAATTTTAGTTAGAAATCGTTTCATGTAACTAGATAAAGGTGTGTTAAGCTTTGCAAATTGAAAATACTGGGTTAACTATATGTGTGTTTATTAACAGCACTTAATCGACCGTTTATAGACAATTTAGAATTTAGTTTAACTAAAATATTCTGTGACAAACGATTAACATGGCATTCAGTAAAACAAATTGCCCAATTTTTGCACACGTTTAAGGGCGTGAATGAAAACCGACATTTAAGTTAGCGTAGAGTGCGACAACCTGTTTAAAACTCTGTTAAAGATGTGTTATTGGTGGCGAGTGTACATACATGCTCAAGATTAATCAAAGCAAATCAACGCCAATGGATACGACATTACATGTGATAGAGCGCTTCAGGAATTATATGTAAGGATAATTTTAGGTATTTGTTGAGTGGTGAGCGCTTGATTGACCTATAAAGGCGTTAGTGTTATTATGGTAAATTTTTATTAAATAAAATTAATTCGCACCACCACTGTATATAGTATATATATATATATATATATATATATATATATATATATATATATATATATATCACAATTAATCAATTTTTAATTATAACATTTACAATAAAAAATAAGTGTTCTATAATTAAATTTTACTGTCATTCAAATCCCCACGCAAGATCAAACCCTAACACAAGGTCATAAATCTGTCTTACAAGATAGCAATAGGGCCTCCTTATGCGAAGTCCCAACAGTAAGTTGCGAAGCCCTATATCTGTCTTACAAGATAGCATTAGGCCTCCTTATTAGAATACATCTTCAAATTACCAGCCATAACCCACAAAGACAAATACAATTTACAGCCAGGGGCCACGACAGGGGGCGAAGGCCTACACTTGTCTTATAAGGTTAGAATCCCCATACCATTTCCAACCAGGGGGTACGATAGGGGGGAGGGCCTTCACTTGTTTTATAAGGTTAGGTTAGAGCTCACATACACCAAGGAGACACATCAATGGGGGGAAGGCCTACACCTGTCTTACAAGTTAGCATTAGGGCCCCTTATTAGAATACAACCCCAATGTATAAATAAAATTTCGTAAGGTTACAATCTGTAGATAGGAATTAAAAGTATACGCACAATTGCCTAACCTCCAGGCTGAACTGCCAAAAGGGCTCTTAATACAACCAAAGAGACCTTAATTAAGGGTTAAACTCCGTCCAGGGGTTGCAAAACGCCCCCGAAAAGAAGCCAACATCCTGCCCCAAACCAATCCCAAGGGCTAAATGTGCCCCTCACGTGAGCAAGTACAAAAAAGGCATGGCTGTCAAAAAAAGGCTCTTAATACAACCAAAAATAATTAGGGTTGAAAATTCCATCAAGGGTTGAAAAAGGCCTCCGAAAAGAAGCCGTCAAAAATAGTGGTGAAAAAACGCGTCCTACACGTGGGCGAGTAAAAACAAAAAGGCCGTAATTAGGGATGAAAATTCCATCAAAGGGGTTGAAAAAAGGCCTCCGAAGAAACCATAAAAAATAAGGGTGAAAAATACTGTCTCCCACGTGGACGGTTTTGTGACGTCAAAATCCAAGATGGCGGCCAAGGTGTCGGGGTTCTACACACATCATAAAAATACTTTTAGATTTAAATCGTGTATTTTCAATTTATATTTTATGTAAATTTAAACGTTTCAATAACAATTACAAACTTATCTTTCTCAGTAAATGTTAAAATCTCAGACAAGGAACTTTCCTTGCCTAAGGTTAAAATCTTTAAAAATTACTTGGGATGTTAGAACAAATTTATGAAATATAAAAAATACAAAAACCCAACCATAATCCTGGTATCAATATAACAGTTCGATAAATGTACAATTTGTTACATCTCAAGTAAGTTCTTATACCTCTTACAATCGTAATCCTCATTCACAGTATCTGTCAATCAACGGGTCAATAAACGAAGAAAAAAATTCTTACTGATACTGAAGTCTCATTAAACAAACATTAGCAAAGGTTTTCCATTAAATCTGCGTTTAATGAAAAATGCAAATTAAGGGATTAAATACAATTGAAAATAATCTTTGATAAGTATCAGATTTCCGTTACTATTAAACACAGATAAACCAAACAATGCTTTTTGCTAAATAATAATATAATGGGACTTAAGGAAGAATTACTTACAAACGAATTAAAATTCTTTGGTGTTTCTAATAACACACAATTCAAATCGGTCTAGGACAAATGGCCGGCGCCAACTGGCCGGCGCCAACTGGCCGCGGCTAACTGACCACGAGACAAGTGGCCGACAGGACAACTGGCCACCGAACCAACTGGCCGCCGACTACTTATAATCGAATATTCTAGATTTATCCACTTTGTATTTTATTAGAGTTAACCTTAATTAGTGGGGTTTCCAAGAAATTTGTGAAAATTTAACAAAGAACGGAATTTGCCCCTTTAGAAATTAGTCAACGACAATAAACATGGCATTAACATTCTAGAATAATGGCATACCGATCCCACAAACGACTTATTTGTGAAGATTTTCAAGTTACTTCCTATAATCGAATATTGTAGATTTATCCACTTTGTATTTTATTAGAGTTATTACATCACTATCAGTTTGTTTGTTTTCAATAAATGAAATTAGCCATTTATTTATTTGAGGTCAAGTTGTACCTACTTACAGCGACGCGACGGCCACTTGTCCCGGCGGTTACTTGTCTCGGCGGCCAGTTCTCCCAGCGGCCAGTTGTCCCATCGGCCAGTTGTTCCGGCGGCCAGTTGGCCGGGGCCACTCGGCAGCGGCCAGTAGGCGGCGGCCACTTTTCCCACTCCGAATTCAAATATATGAAAGGGGGGATGATAATTTTGCAGAAATATGCAGGTTTTGATTTTGCATTTAGTAGTTTTTCGCGTGCCTTACGATTAATTAAATTACGTTCACAATGATACGTTCAATTCGCAACAGGGAAAAATATAAACACAATGGATACCTGCATTGTTTCGATAAGTTAGTTGCTAATGGTACGAAAAAATCATGGCGGTGTGATGTTGAACTAAATAAAAATATTCGATGTAAAGGTCGTATTTATACAGACGCTGTAAGTGACTAGTTTGTTCGGATTGTCAGTACGCATTGTCATGGTAGTGGCTCTGCGCGGGGCGAAGTGGTGCATACAATTAACGCAATTAAACGAAGAGCTATCGGAACTCTAAACATCCCAAATCAAATCCGTACCAATATCACTCAAACCATGTCGGGTGGAGCTGTGGGTAGTTTTCCAAGTCAAAATGCTGTGTGACAAATAGTTCAACGTTCCCGAAAGTTGGTTAATGCAGCACCAGCACAACCTCTAGATCGCGCATCTATTGTAATACCTGACAATTACAATAATTATGGAGAAGACAATTTTTTACTTGCTGATTCTGGATTTGGTGACGACATGAGAATTATCATTTTTGGTTCAAACGTGGATTATACACGTAAGAAAAATTTATGTTATTGGGACTTTTCGACTTACCCCCAACTTATTTCAACAGATGAGTATCCTTTAGTGATGTAATTCATCTGTGATTCTTATAAAGAATGACACGTTAAAAGTTCATTATGCTTTAATTTTATTATTCGATCATACGTAAAATTAAAATTAAATACATATTAGGTTTTTTTATTCATACCATAAATTCAAAACATAAATTTGATTGATACATATCTACATGAATTTTTGAGTTGTGTAATTTGTTTTTTTCAGATCTTTGTTATAATGGCAGAACATGGTGGTTTCGTTTTACCCATTTTATATGCACTATTGCAAATAAAACAGAAGAGACGTACATGCGCATGATACATTTAATTTGTAATACTTGGACAAATTTCTAACCGTCTCAGATATCTCTGGATTTTGAACCGGCTGTAATTAATGCTTTCAAATCTAATCTTCCTCATGCGAAGTTGAATGGATATTTATTCCACTTAGAGAAAATTTATGCAAGACCTCATCATAAGTCGGTACAATGATAATGCAGATTTTGTACTTCATGCCCGCATGATTGCTGTTCTTGCGTTTGTCCCAATTAATGACCTGGAAAACGGATTGCAAGCGTTAAATAATTCATCGTCGAATGAATTGGAACCAATTTTGGACTATTTTGAGGACACGTATATTGGTAGAATGCAGCGTAACAATCACCGACGTCGACCTCTATTCGATTCTAGCATTTGGTCCTGTTATACGAGAACCTTAAATAATGAATCACGTACAAATAATTATGCTGAAGCAGCACTTAGACGCTTGGAATCTGAATTTGGTGTAGATCATACAACCTTATGGAAGTTTATTGATGGGATTCGCGGTGTTCAGAAATCTATTGACCAATTTCATGAGCGCTTTGTTCGCGGTGATGATGCACCAAGAAAACGTTGTAGGTATGCGCTGGCAGATCGACGTATTTTGGCATTAGCTCAAGATTACGAAAATCGCGAAATCACAGAATACCTAAGAGGAACAGCACACAATTATATTTTTTTATTTTAAGTCATTTTGTAAACAGGAAAATAATGCAAATAGTTCGTCAACTGTTGGCATTTATGATTAAATTGATATAACACAAGTGTTTTTTTTTTCACTTTAAGTACGACTTATTTACAAAAATGTGAAATGGCATTTTAGACCAGACGGTATGTTTTGAAATGCCCATATTTGGATGTTTTCCATATCGAATTTTTTTGCTTTAATGGCTCCAAAATGGTACTAGTAATAATAATTTCACTATGCGCGGGTCCAAAAACATGTGCTTATTTCTTTATTAAACAAAATGTTAAAAAAGCGTGAAAAATTTTGCTTTTTTTTCTTTGAACTCAAAAGCTATTTATGTCAGAGAAAAGTTGCAAAGGAAAAAAAAGGTTCGTAATTAAATTTTACAGAAGAATCAGCTAATTTAAAATCGAAGAATACATTCTTCGTATTGCAAAAATAGCAAAAAACAATGAAAAAATGTATCTTGGAAATTTTTTTTTCGTGCACTCATATAACAGGTATGATAAATCACCACACCAAATTTCATTAAAATAGTTTTTGAGCAATAGTTTGGCAATCTATATTTTGAAAAAAAGAGCCTAAACTAAGACCTCTAGATACTTGAAAATTTTTTGACGTAATAAAGAGCACTCAAACTCTCAAACGTCTTTTGAAAAATTGAAATCCATTAATTAGGAGAACCGTGGCAATTTTTTTAAACATTTGTGTAAATTTTGGGCTTCTAAACAATTAGAATAACTGCGAAATATAAATTTTTTTTATATTTCAAATTTTCAAAAGACATTTGAGAGTTTGAGTGCTCTTTTATATGTCATTAAATAGAGGTCTTAGTTTAGGCTCTGTTTATTTTTAAAGAATTGTAATTTTTTTTCCAAAATATAGATTGCAAAATTATTGTTCAAAAATCAGACCGATCAACTTTAGTGTGGTGATGTACCATACCAAAAAGTTTTTTTTTTGTCAAGTATGAAGGCCCTACCTTTTATATGAGTATTCGAAAAGGAAATTTCAAGAATACTTGTTTTTTTACATTTTTTCATTGTTTTTTGCTATTTTTGCAATACTAAGAATGTATTTTTCGATTTTAAATTACAGGTTTCTTTTTTAAAATGAAATTACGAAATTTTGTTTCCTTTGTAACTTTACTCTGAAATGAATAGCTTTTAAGATATTTTAGTTCCAAAAATAAAAAAAGCTAAATTTTTCATGTTTTTTTAACATTTTGTTTAATAAAAATTTGAGCACAGGTTTTTGGACCCACGCATAGTGAAATTATTATTACTAGTACCATTTTGGAGCGATTAAAGCAAAAAAATTCGATCATATGGAAAACATCCCACCCAAAACAGATACCGCTTAGTCTATTAATTATAATAATAGTCGTATATGTGATTCTCATGGGGAAAGATAAGTTCGTGTCGAAATAGTAGTGTCGAAACAGGAGCGTCGATGTGACCGCGTCGAAATAAGACGGACGATTTATATTCTCGCGTCGAGATGGTGTCGCGTCAAAACGATCTCGCGTCGAAGCGGCGGTGTCGAAGTGGAAGCATCGAAGTGGTCGCGTCGAAATAAGGCGGACCGATATTTTTGGAGTAGAATTTTAGTAGATGATGATGATGATCTTATTTTGAGTGAACATTTTGGTTTCCTGTTAGTTCATGACGCCCGCTATAATTATATTTAATAGTTGGCACCTTTTTGACATTTTTACCTGATTTTGACGTTTCTGGAGTTGTGACGAGTGCCCTTATACAACATTAAGTAAGAACCCCTCAATACCACTGAGCTATGCCGTGCGAGCTTGATGCTCTGAGTATTCGGCATGTAACAAACTTCTCTAAATTTCCTGTAATTCTTTGACACATTTAGTGTATACCACTTCACCCACGTCGTACTGAATTACGTCAAATCTTTGTCAAAATTCTACTTCGTTTTTGTGTTTTGTAGCTCTCTAAAAAGTGAACTTGATAAAATGAGTCCTTAAATGTATTACATAATCTAATTATCCTAGGAAAAGGAAATTTTGTCAAAGCAGTGTGATGATTTCCTAGGTGTTCGAATAGGTAACGTAGCTTCTTACGTATGCGGATAGTACTCATTTAGTAATCCTTTTGTTTTAAATAATTGAAGCACCGTGCAACCAAAGAAGAGAAATGGAAGTTTCGTACAACTTCCTAATTTATCAAAATGATCCTGTTACACTAAACTTTGCTATTGATATTGCTTGACATCAAAAAAAAAGAAACCGTCACGAAAAGTTATTTCTGTCCAATAAACGCTCGAGTTAGCTTAAGTAGCGAACACCAAGAGTTTACCCTTCACACACACGGGACTTTTGTGCAAAAAAACCTGATGATTTCGTACATTTGATAACATTTACAGTTTATACGTCGAAATACTTGCAGAATTCTTTCTCGCGCACTTCGCAGGGATTGTGTTTTGTATTTTACCAAATCTGGGGTATAGTGGGGTAGATGTAAACTAGACTTTATTTTAAATAGGAATTTGTGACGAAGTTTTCTATTGGGTTTAGAGTTTTTTTTTTTAATTGTAGACTCAACTTATTTTTACCTTTCAACCTACAACATATACATATGTAGGAATAGAAGGTTATGCAATCGATTTTTCACAATCGCTAAATCGACTTATTAGCTCATTTTACAACTTTCGGCCAAGTTTCGCTAAGATCGGCCATCATGTCTGGATGTTGTGTGTGTTTATGTGTCTGTATGTGTTTCATTATCCACGATAACTCCAGAACGAAAATACCTACGTACTTTTATATTTAAGCTTGTTTTCATTTGGCTTAGAGCTGATTAGATTTTTTGAGAAATCCAGCGGTGGAGAGTGGTGGTTTATTAGGGGAAGTTTTTACTTTTTATCAAAGATTTCTAAAAAAGCTGCATATTTCAAAGACATAAAAATAATTAGATATAGACGTTAAACGTGTCAATTAATTATGTTCTATACAATTTTTTGATATGACGTATAATTTAGCGGCAAAAAAATTCTTAAGGTAGAATTTAAGTGTTCGTTGAAATTTTTTGATTATCTGAATAGCGATTAATTTTATAACAAAAAGTGTAGACGTATTTTTTAAAGAAAATGGAATTTTACTTAGATTTTTTTAATGTAAAGCGAAATAAATGTAAAAATTAAATAAATATGTTTGAAAATGCTGAAGCTGTACTATCGATATTTTTATAGAAGCGGACGGCTTTGGAATTTTTTTGATGTTAACATGTAATTATGTCTATGAATGTCTATCTGACATGATATTTTAACGTCATTCTGGCACACTTTATTGTTTTTGTTTTTACAACGTTGCCTGTTTTCGTTATGGACGGACGTAAAAAAAAGAGGTTGCATCATTATCCAAAAAAAATTGAAGTTAAAATTAATTAATTTATGTTAGCATCTAGATGTTTATTAACCTCTGTCTGTCATAAAGTTTTAAACGTCTGTTTGACATGGATTATTGTTTTTGCGTTTACAATGTTCCTATTTTCGTAATGAACTTCTTATAAAAGAGGTTGCATAATTATCCTTATAAAAATGTTATTAAAATTATTGCATTTCTTTTAATTTCCATTTTGTAGGTTGGAAGGTACTGCGGTGCTCCACACCAGATATTTTAATTTCATTTTCATTGAAAAACCGCACCCCAAATTTCATTATTAGATACGGCTGTGCTAAAAATCTTATTAAATTGCTACAAAAATTGGTTTACAATTTACAACAATAAATTGATAGCGTTTTTTGTCGAAACTCTAACTAAAACTAACAATTTTAAGGTGAAAATGTCTATTGCATTTATTTATAATAAATTACATGGGTTCTTAAACTGAGTGTGGAAGACGAAGGTCACCGACTAAAATTTTGAATTGATTTGTATTTATAATACTTCCCGAATAAAATGCACTTATTGTTTATTATAATCATGATTATTTATAAACGTACTTTTTAATGCAAAATGACCACATTTTAAAAAAGTCAATGACGGGGAAAACACATTCTATTCACAACTGAAATATTAAACAAATGGTAATAGTCCTAAAAATAGCGTCGAGAAGAATTGTGTAGTGCCAATATAATATTATTATTATAACTGTAACCTCTAAAAAAAGACAAAATGCAGTCTGCTTGAAAATAGTTATTTGTGTCACTTGGTCAGAAACGATAGTTTTGACAGTCTGAGCAGAATTGCTAGGAAAGGAAAAAAGGAAAAGGCCACGTATTTCCGAGCTCCTTCAGCCACAATCATGGATTCCCAGCATACATACATACATTACGTATATATGCATGGTAGGATTAAGGATGGGTATGGTCAGGATAGGATCGGAAGGAACGGAGTTAGGGTTCTGAGGGAGAAATACTAGCCCAGCATTCGCCTAAGCAGCCGCACATGGTGTGCATATACGCAGTGACCATGCCGCTACATGTGTATGAGGAAAACCCCCTGAAAAAACCTCACACAAGGTAGACGGTAATGGGAATCGAACCCATTACCTCCCGAATGCTAAGCAGATCGTATCACCACTACGCTACCAACTCGGTAGAATTGCTAGCCAACGCAACGCCATCATATTTCAAGTTATGTTGGCATCACTGAACATCAACGTGTCAAACGGCTCTAATGTACTGGACAGTTGTCAGCATTTCTTCATGTATGAAATATAAAAATCAGTGGTGTCAAACCAAAAATTTTAACGTTTTGGACGCTTAAACCTTCATGATGTGATGAAATATAATTAACTAATTATGTCATCATCACAGTGATAAACAACGATATAAATAAGTAAACTATTACTATTTTTCAACATTAATCATGTATTTTAATGAATCCACGTAATATGGTAAAGGGTTAATCCCAAAATATTATACAGGGTTATTTAGAAGTGTCGAAACATTTATTTACTTCACAAACTAGTATTTTTAAAAACATGTTCTATAAAGAAGTTTTATAACGTAGCTGATATAGTGGGATTTGTGTCATTAACAACTGCACATGTTCTGTTTATAATCCCATTGCAGCGTCCGTGAATAAATAATAAATTTAAAATATCAGTATTTGAATATGTATTATGCTCCATTTCTTATAAACACTAAATTAAACTAGCACTGCAAAAAACTAACAACAAATAATTGGCGACAGCTTAGTTTGTGTTGGAGTTTTGTTAAGAATTTCCCAGCCATCCTCGAAAGAAATTAATGATTTTAGCTGATAACACAAAAAACAGTAGAGAACTCAAAAAGTTTAAAAGACAGGGAACCTTACTTACATCGTTCGAAACAAAATAAAATTTTGTATCAGAATATTGAAAACATACAGGGTACTCCATTAGAACAAACGGGCTTACGAGGATTGGAATTTAACTAAACTCGGCATTAAAATTCCACCAACCGGTATGCAGTTAAGTGATGTTGAAAGTATAATGGTGTTCTTTCTCAAATTAAACAGGACCTGCATCATTTTGCAATCATTATTAATAATTAAGTTAAATATCAAATTTCATAATTATGATTAAAAATTATTATTAATGTTATTAAATACATAAATAAAAGGTTTACCTCGAGTTGGATTTGAACATATGACATCTACTTTGCTAGAGTAGCGTTCTAACCAACTGAGTTATCGAGATACAAGCCCCAATCGATGTAAATTTTGTCTTTATGAATTTATAGTTTAGCATAAAAAAATTGTAACATAAACATAAGTCAGCAGTATTACTGGGTCAATAATATCAAGAAACAACGAGCATAATGTAATAGAATTTATAGACCACATTAAATTGCAATTTTTTTGTAAGTAGGGGAATAGGATAATTACCATAAATAGTTGGGATATTAAGATTTAATAAACAGTATTGAGTTAGTTACCACTAGTTCAATTACTCACAGGGAGCAAGGACCAGTCTATTATCGGTACAAGTGACGGTGTACCTCTTGCACCCCCAACAAATTTAGTCTCAAATAACTCGAGATTAAACATGGTCCTTCCAGCTGCCAACATCGCCACCACCAGAAAGAAGAAGAAAAACTGCAATCCTCCAGTACTATGGAAAAAGTGTATTCCGAAGCAGAACATTTCGTTTTTTAGATAAACGGAAATTGTGTAAAGAGTTCCATTACTCTTACACGAATATAAACTGTGAGAGGAAAAGATCCTCACAACGCAGAAAGAATCATTCCCACTCATGGGAAATCGAGTCGCCAAACAGTAGTGAAGGGAAGAGGCTTACTCAAATTAAACTTAACCCCTGTCAGGTAAAGCGCCAGCATCTGCAACAGTCACATACCGGCCGAACTTAAGCAGTTGGTAAGAAATATTAAACTTTGCAGGAAAAGTTATGGAACTAAAAAAAAATTCTCTAGCAATCAAAATGAAATTGGTAAGACTGTGGATAAACTGTAGCGAATATGCAGAACGACTCAATATCACGAAAGAATCAGATTTACATAAACGAACATCCCAGTACGTTGGAAGCATAGTGGGAAAGAGCATTAAACACATACCAGGAGCTATTGAAACTGCAAATAGAATATCATGACTACCACACGTCACAATATATTGAGCAGTTAAGTACAATAATCACAACGATTGAAACTACAAGACATTCAGATTCAGCAATTAGAGTCTCTACTACAACGAGTAGAAAAAATATTATAGCAAGAAGAGAACAGTCCAAATCAACATCTGGAAAAAAATTAACAAACACATAAAGTACATGCAACAATATTTCCGGATACCTATTTTACAGTAAGCGAGTTTGAGAAGATCGAACAGTGATGTGACGAAATATGCATCAAACTCGGAAGTAAAATAAACATGACCACACAAGTAAATAAGCCATGCAACGTTGCACTACCAATATTTAGTGGAGGCCATGAAAACTGGATGACCTTCCAAGACATTTTCGAAAAGGTAACACACGCCAACAAGTCTGTAACAAATACGGAGAAACTGTAATATCTAAAAAGGCATGTCCCAGAAGAAGCAGTTAAACTAATCTAGTACCCCCACATAGCCGAGTATGGGGCATTCTCAAGAGCAGATATAACAACCGAAGTACATCCAGCAGACGATGAAAAGGTTTGCACTGTAATACAGCCTACAATCGCGATGATAAAACCAGTGAATGACACATTCAACGCCTGGTACCATTAAGTTCAAAACAAACAAAAAACTTGATTACATCGCATAAACCAGGTAAATCGGCAACAAAAGCCTTGAAATTAATATTGTCCTGTAGCGTGTAAAGTCAAAATTACCACGCAAACAAAAAAACGATGCAAATCGACCATATGATAACTGGTCAACTATGCATTTACCAATAAACTATTCAACTGCGGAGACTTGCATCAGCACGATAAAATAAAACTAAATTTCAACGGCGAAAACGTGTATTATAAATTATTACGTTAAATGTCTTGAAATTCATTAATTAATATTGTCACTGTAAGGTCGTGTAAATCAAAAATTACCAAAAAAAAAAAAAACAAATCGAAATATAAACTGGTCAACTATGATTTACCAAAAACTATTCAACGCGCGGAGACTTGCATCAGCACGATAATAAAACTAAATTTCAACGGCGAAAACGCGTGTATTATATTTCATAAAATTCTTTATGACAACCAGTTTAGTTCTCAAAAAAGAAAACTGTTTCATTTCCACGCCATAAACAAACCACAAATTTAAAATGTAATTTAGGTAAAACTTCATTTATTGAAATTCTAATAGGTGCTTGCATGTATTTTGATCAGCGATATCTATTGGTGAAAATGCCAAGTATCAAGGGAAACAACCTACCCTAACTGTTAAATTCGATAGTTTTGACATTTCTCTATATAGAGTAACAGTTTTACAATTAGTATTATTGAGTTACTCAGTGTGTACAGACACTAACCATGAAACGCTCAAAATTGCATTTTCGACATTCATTACTTTTGTTGTTTGATTTCAAAAAATCTGCTGCCGAATCCTATCAAACACTTTAGAAACTTATGGTTATGCTGCATCGTCAAACTCCAAAATTGTCGGTTTTGGTTTAAACGCTTTAAAAGTAGTGATTTTGATGTCAATAACAAAGAACGGCCTAGAGGACCAAAAAAGTTCAAAGACAATGAATTGCAAGACTTATTGGACGAAAACCCAGGTCAAACTCTCAAAGAATTGCTTACCAGGCAAAAAAGAAGAGTTTTCTGTAGCGTATTGTGACTGGCAATGAAGAGTGGCTCTACTACTACAATCCCAAGTGCAAAAAGTCATGGGTTAGTCCAAGAGAGCCATCCACATCGACACCGAAGCGGAATATTCATGGCCATAAAGTCTAGCTATGCATATGGTGGGATGAACAAGGTGTAGTGTATTACGGGCTACTAAAACCAAATTATTACTGCAGATGTCTACCAATGTCAATTCAACAAATTGAATGACGTATTGTTGAAGAAATACCAGCAAGAGCGAGTAACAGACGCGAAGTCATCATCTTGCATGATAACGTACGGCCACACGATACAGCTCGAAAGGGAAGTTCTGCCGCACCAAGCGTACTCATCAGACCTAGCGCCTTCTGATTACCACTTCTTCAGATCGATGCAGTATGGCTTGGCTGACGCACGGTTTCGAAATGCTGAAGAAATGCGATAATGGATCGATGATCGGATCACTGCCAAACCACCATCGTTCTTTCAGCACGGTATCGCCAAGCTGCCACAAAGACGGAAAAAGTTGTAGAAAATGATGGAAAATGTTTTGATTAATATATATTGTACTAATTTTTCTCAATAAATGTCTCTTTCAAGTGAAAAAATGATCAGAATACAATACGATATCCGAATATATGAAAATTCTATAATTTCATTCACACGTGACAATGGAGGCGATTAACATCATGAAAAAATGGTACAGTACCATAGATGAAAATCAGCTAAACCTGCATATTTTAAGATCATATCAAATAGCAGTGAACCTCATCAATGAAGTATGTTCCCACTTCAATAAAGTATTGGACGTGAACCGTGCCAGCTTTAACGACCTCATCACGAAAGCACACATAAACATCACGAACACTACCGTATAACATATAAATACTAACACATTCGAATCAAGCAGGATAATCACCAAGTTCATAAATCAGGATATTTCATAATGGCGGAAATCACGCAGTATGTAATAATGAATCCCACTACGGATGGAAAACGAGATGTACTGGTATGGAGGTAGAAAACAAATTTTAACAATCAATTATACTTTTCACTGTCGCCGAAGAATACAAAAATAGTGTTCTCATTGGAGAGCATACAGTTATTTTCACACTTACATAAGAAACAGTACAGAATAGAACCCAAGCTGTGTAATAGACCAACTGTACCGACGAATAAAGTAAATCATATGCAAGGTGGTGAATCAACAAGTGTATGGAACAATCTGGGAACAGCTGTAAATGCCCAACACGTGTATATTTATCACAAATGATATCACCAAAGTAGCGGTTATGTAGAATGGAATCAGGAAACGCATAACGTTGAACCAAACTGGGATCATCCAAATATCACAGGAATGCCTGATAAAAAGAAAACAATGCAATCTGAGTGCAACACAGCAAGATACGGTGTCAGCGATGAATAGTTATCACAAACCAAGCCATATCAACATGACAGGAGCAGTTATACATCAATCTTCCGTAAACAACATCCAGAAAGGTGTAATATTGAAGGCAGCAGATCAGCTGAAGGAGTTGAAGAAAAAACAGTACGTCAGGACTTAAGCTTAAGCACTCCCTGGAGAAAATTTTCATCACATTCCATAGTAACCAGTCAATCAAGCATAACAATAGTACTGGGAACTATTCTGGCAATCTGAATAACGTATAAAATATGTACACGAATACGAAGGAAAAGACAGTCGACCACGGAGGAAGGGGTTGTGTTGGAACCGCTATACACCACGACGCGGTAGGATGTTCAGTCAACAACCGAACATAAACTCTTCGGCCCGGCCTTCAGCAGTATCATTAGGTCAATAATATCAAGAAGGCAACGTCGCACAATGTAATAGAGTTTATGCGCCACATTAAATTGCAATTGTTTCATCCTTGTAAGTAGGACAGTAGGATAATTATCATAAATAGTTGAGATATTAGGTTTAATGAACAGTATTGAGTTAAACACCAGTAGTTCAATTACTCACAGGGTGCAAGGGCCAGTCTGCAATCGGTACAAGCGCAAGTGTACCCCTTGCATCCCCGACATATTTAGTCTGCAATAACCCGAGAATAAACAGATGGGTAGCTAAGGGATCCAGTTAGTCATCCTGTGAATATTGTGACCCTATGTTTCTTACTGTAAATTACACATGGTTTTAAAGTAGTTACTGTTTCTTATAATTTTTTGGAAAAACGCTTGGCTTTAGAAATGGAGAAACTTAATGAAATTCCAACTAAAACGTAACGTTCAAAATTGCAATAATAAGCAGGGTATTGTAGTGTCCCAAGGTGTCCTATCCTTAAAAGTGTAATTTGAAATTACTCTGAATAATTAAGGCTATAAAATTTTTTTAAGGGCGTAATATTGAACTTATTCGTACTAAGGCAAATGAAAAAAAAATCCCTAATGGACTTATCTTGACGTTACTGACAATAAGGCTACTTTTACTTAAATTCATTGCTTGCCTTACATTGAATTTCCAGTGCAATAAGGTAAGTGCAATGCAGTTTAGACAAGGACAAAAAATAGGCAAGGAATTTACACAAACACAATTATATTGTGAATAAAAACACAAAAATACATTCGTACAATTACAATAAATTACATATACAAAGAAATTCGCTCGTAAACAAACAATTCTAAATAAGTTGCCTGATTCAAAGACACTTAAAAAAATCATTAAAACAAAACCTTGCAAGGGTAAGATGCAAATAAATCAGTTATGTTAACAAAGTGGCCGATAACCTACCCACCTTAGAAACCAGCATCTCTTTCTCAGCTTACACGTTCAGCTATCTATCCTTCTGCTTTAAAAAAAAATAAGAACGGGTTAGTTTAACAGTAAAGATGGAATTCTATAAACCCCCGTATCGTTAATAACAACAATTAACTGAGGTTTATCGTGGAAAGTTTGTCGTCACATTAACTTCGATACGCGGGCGAAAATATTAGTAAACAATCAACAATGCCAACGCATACTAGCAATGAGGGGGGGGCACTGTACTGTCTGACGCGGAGTCCTTTTCGTTTAACAGATTTCAACTTAATGAGCCTGCTTTCGAAATGGTGTATTGGCCATTAAATTAGTATATTTTGTTGTCAAGAGACAATTCTGTGCGATTCAATATCTCGTGGTAACTAAATAGCAACTTCTTGCAAGGCAATAACTGATTATTAATAGGTTACATAGGCTTATTTAATTGCCTGCTGCGAGATTTAATCTATATTCAAATACTTATTTACACTTGAATATAATCCTTTAGATAATCACTTAATCACCAACACAACGTTAAGATATGTTGTTTACACGCCCGCTTTGCGGATTAAAACTCGAATATGATACAATACGTTTATTTCAAAACCACCTTAATTTTGTAAAAAAAAAACAGAAAAGGACAAAATCGCGTTTTTAGTGCATACTAAAACGGAAGCAATAATATATCTATAGCCACAACGGTTTACGATTATGGTTTTTAACAAAACAGTCAAAGAACGGTGCAACTCAATCGTACCTTTAACCTCAACTAACTGTTTTCCTCCCAAATCCACCCCAATTTTTAAAGCAAAACAAAACCAGAAATATTACGTGGGAATATATTCATATTGATTATTAAAAGAAGTATTAATTTTTTAAATATGCACTCATCCGTAGCAAACCTTATAGGTCTAGAATTTCAACGTTCTCGATCAGAGCCGTCTTTTGATTTTTTCGTATGTGCTGATGTAATTAATTACCAACGGGCGACATTTTTACCCAAATTACGTGTGTATTGTAATTTTATACGATTCGTCAGGGTCTTTTGGTAAAGGCAGTTTGGGAATTGCGATTTAAAAAATTTTATTAAAATAATAAAATTTTCTACCTACAGTATTGTATTTAAAATAACTAAGATGATAACTTTCGGTATAACTGGAAGTGGTGCGTGGACAACATTATTTTACTTGAGTGCCCAAAAATTTTCAAAATTCCTGACATACTTCTAATAGGTGGTCACCGCAAGATACCCTGTATACATGCATGTCGTCAGTTATACACAAAAGAAATTTAATCTTAAATTGTTACAACTTTAATTTGTTTTGTAATTAAGTGAAAGAGAGAATGTGTAAGTCAATCTGTATCTTTATTAAAAAGATTGGAATACACCTAATTCATTTTGCATTTTCTTTAGTAGGTACGTCATTACTTCTTTAATTGTGTAAGCGTCAGTTATACGGTAATATTAGCTAACTCTCTCCTAAATGCTGTACCTTTAATAGAAGGTCAAAACATTTTATTGCGCTTACGTCTGTGGACCATCACAAAATCATCCATTACAAACACGTGGGAAACAGGAAAAGTATACAAAAAAAACAACTTTTCATATTTAGTAAGTGCGTCAGTAGTTTGCATAAATATTGAATATATGTATTACGTCTGCATTGGTAATTAAGTGATTTTAATTTAATGAAAATCCAGTGCAAGTTTTGAATTTAGACATTACGTATTTTCCCAAAAAGTTAGTTTTGATTGCGTTTAAATATAAAAATTTCAAAATTAAAAACCATGATGTGAGATTTTTAATTTGCATATTTTTTATCCAAATGGATATCGTAACCTTCATTTAAATTGAGTTCCTTGGGTATAATTTTTAAAAAAGCGTCTAAATTGCAGACGACTAAAAAACCAAACCTAAAATTCCCAAATCGGGCATTTTAATCTTATTTATTAAAATGAATGTTTCTCGTAACGTAACTGGAGTTTCTGACCAGAAATATTGCTTATATAACGTAAACGAAGGTTTAGCATAACTATTTAACGTTTATAATTATGTATATTAGCACAATACCCATAAATTATAATTCTATTCAATACAGTCGCAAAATTCTTGTTAATAGGTCTATATAAAAAATACAAATTGATTAATTTTATTATTTAAACCAAATTCCTTTTTTATGTTTAATTGATCTATTTTAGTCAGTACCATGGGTAAACCGTCTTTTGGAAAATAAAATGAGTTCATTAATATTAAAAAATATTTACCTAAACATCTTTTCCGGAGGTTTTGAAACGTAATTACTGACGGTGCTTTACAAAATTAGAAAATCATTTATAATAATTAAAACCTCCAAACACGTTGTGCGTTAATATCAAATTCGATTTGGAGCTGATGGTAGACTCACACACCTAATCTAGAACCCTGAAAGACCATCTATCTTCTAGAGTAGCGAACAGAATTATTCGTAATATTTATAAGGTTACACACACTAACTTGTGTGACAGACATATAAAACTGCATACTAATATTAACGTTTTACATCATTATTGCGTTATTGAAAACTGTTATTTATTATTATATTCCGGTTGAACACAACATTATGCAACTGTCCATCCCAATGTTTAGATAATAACCGTTTTCTCAAAAATTTCATTTTTTTTGTTTAGGGAATTTCGATGCCACCGTTGAGGCGGCGTTCTTTCGGCGCTGGGACGTCTGGCGCCACGATATTTAGGCGCCAGGAAGTTTCGGTGGCAGGATGTTTCGGCGCCAGGACTTATCGGCACCCACCAGGATGGTTTAGTGTCAGCCCCCTTCTGATTGACTTATCTGCTTGCCATACGGTAGCAGAATAAGATGTGTAAGAAGCTTTATTTCACATTTATTTGAAGTTATTGAAAACAAATTCATTTGAAAAGTTGTTGATTTATTAGCAAAACAAATTATATTTTTTCAGAGAAATGCTCTGTATGCTACTACTAATATTTTATTTAATCAAAATACTGTAAGCCGAATAGGCTATAGGAAAAAATTGCAAATCAGTGGGAAATTCTTTATTACATTCGCTTTCGTCTGAGTAACATCAATCCACACGTACACGCACATAATCACGCGCACCCTCACGCACACGCACACACACGTACTCGAACACGCACAAGGAAATGCACACACACGCACGCACACACGCCGCTCGCACGCACACGCACGCACACGCACGAACACGCACGCACACGCACGCACACTCACGCACACGCACGCACACGCACGCACACGCACGCACATGCACGCACACGCACGCACGACACACGCACACAACGCACGCACGCACACCAGCGCAACGATCGCACGCACACGCAACACGCACACGCACGCACACCAGCACACGCACACGCATGCATGCACACACGCAACCACACGCACACGCACGATCAGGTCCACGGCACACGCCGCACACACCCAAACGCGCCACAGCACACGCACACACACACACGCAACACACGCACACACCACGACAGACCACCACGGCACGACAGCACGCACACCAACGCCGCATAGACGCACGCACACGCACGCACACGCACGCACACGCACCACACGACCACACACACGCACGACAGCACGCACACGCACACGCACGCACGCACGCACGCACACGCACGCACACGCACGCACACGTACGCACACCCCTCACACGCACGCACACGTACACGCACGCACACACACGCACGCACACGCACGCACACGCACGCATACATACGCACACACGCGAGTAGATATACTACACAGATCCTAAGCCACTTTGTCACTATATTTGTTACCAGATTTGGAAAAAGTCACCAGAAAAGTCACTAGATTTCTAGGTTGGCAACATTGCCTATCTCAAGGTCACCTCGGCCATGTTGTAGGTTGGTAACCCTGCTAAGTCTGTTCAAGGCCACGTGGTAGGAAGGGTTTGTAACCCTGTTTCTTCAAGGTCACCCCAGGCCACGTAGTAGGAAAGGTTGGTAACCCTGCTAAATCTCTTCAAGGCCACGTGGTAGGTTGGTAACCCTGCTAAGTCTCTTCAAGGCCTCGTGGTAGGTTGGTCACCCTGCTTCCTCAAGATCACCTCAGGCCACGTGGTATATTGGTAAACCTGCTAGGTCTCTTCAGGTTGGTAACCCTGCTAAGTCTCTTCACACACTCACACATACGCACACACACGCACGCGCACGCACACGCACGCACATGCAAGCACACACACGTATACGCACGCACATGCACACGCACACACATGCACGCAAATCACGCACACTCACGCACAAGCACGCACACGCACGCCCACGCAATCACACTCACGCACACGCACGGACGCGAACGTACACGCACGCGCACGCACGCACACGCACGTACGCACACCCATGCACATGCTCGCACATGCACACACACGCACACACGTACACACACGCACACGCACGCACACGTACGCAAACGTACGCATACGCACGCACACGCACACACACACACACGTACACACACGCACACACACACGCACCAACGCGCACACGTACGCTCACGTACGCACACAGACACACACGCACGTACACGCACGCACACACACGCACACACGCGCACACGCACACACACGCACATACGCACACGTACCCACATGCTCGCAAACGCACGCACACGCACGGATATGCACGCAAACGAACGTACACGCACGCACACGGACGCACACGCTTGCACCAGCACGCACACGCACGCACACGCACGCACACGCAATCACACGCACGCACACGCACGAACACGCACGTACACACACGCACACGCACGCACACACACCCATACGCACGCACACACACGCACACATACGCACTCGCACGCACACGTACGCTCACGTACGCACACCCCTCAAACGCACGCACACGCACGCACATAAACG